>VDFB02330057.1:0-63428 GCA_007258455.2 Sequoia sempervirens | reverse complement strand
ACCTCCAAGATGAGTGAGTTTACCCAGGTTTATTATGGTGCTCCACTCATGCTTAATTAGTTGCATTATATGCTTATGTGGATGGCTAATGAGGTCATTGACCTAGATAGATTTCCTAATTGGTTATTTAATGCGATGTTACATTTAATTAAATTTTATGTACCTTTTGAAGGTTTCTATGAAATATATTTGTAATAAATCCTTAGGACGTGTTAGGTCAATTATAATAATATATCAATTTATACCCAATTTAAAATATTTTAAGCTTATCACAATATGGAGGCCTTTAACTTTAGTATTATTTATCTTACAAGAACTTGCATAAATCATTATGTTTATGTATTTCCCATCTACTTCTCTCTAAAGTATGGCCTAAGAAAATGGATTTATTAAAAGCTATAAAATTCTAGGCAACATCATCATCATTTAGGAATGTATGTAGAATGGGATATAACATCTCATTAATGTATTTATTTTATCTGAGATATATTTTAATAAATCCTAAATGATTATATTGAGTGGTCTTTCATCTTGGCCATGTGCTTAAAGCTATTAATTTTGGGAAATTATTTTTTTGTTATTAGTTCAATGCATTGTTGACAATATTTTAACTTTATTTTCCATCAATGGAAACATTTTAGACAATTTAAATATTTTTTTATCTCCATATGAAAAGGTTTCCCTTTGGCTCCTTTATTGTATGCACTCACTCTAGAGGATTTTGGCTAGCTCCTTTCCTATAAAGCATTATTTAATAGATGATGACATTTATGCCAAAATATCCCATTGATGGTCATTTTACATACGATTCCTTACCCTCTCTTGTAAAAAAAATCTACTTCAAAAAATACATGGCATGCCTTGATATCTTATCAACATTCAGAAGAGTAAAAATGAAAGCTATAAGAAAAACCCTTTTTTAGAACCAAATTGATTTAAAGAATTAAGTAGACAAAAAAATGTGAAGTGTCTTAATTCTTGATAATTCCCTTTACTTTTGATTGCTCATCCTTAACCCTTTTTCAATATGTTATGTAAGGGGTTGAGAATATCTCCTCATCAATTTTACTAGAACTCTCTTTTAGTTATTAAATTCTAGATTTGTACCAAATTGTGAGTCATAAATCTTGTTTATGTTTTTGATAAAAGGGATATTATCAAAAATCCCTTAAAGAATTAAAATTGTGAGTCATAAATCTTGTTTATGTTATTTCTCTTTCTTGAATCCTTCTAAAGTGATGTAGTTGATATTGAAGATCCTTGTCAAGCTGTCAGTCAAGCAGCAAAACAAAAAAATGACACAACGCAACAGGTAAACAATCCTCTTTTATTATATTCAAAAGAGTACATATTACATCTAGAATTTAGTTACAAATCTCTTCCACAGAGACCAGATTGATTCCTCCAATTACAATCCTTCTTCATGAATGCTTCTCCCTCTGATTTTCTCACTTCCTCCCCTGCTACCCACCTCTACTCGACCAAACATTTTCAATCCCACTTTTCCATGTTGAAAAGGTCTCTTAACTACCAAGCACACAAACCGTCGAAACCAATAGTATTCAACTCCATCCCATCAACTTGTCAATGATAGTTCACCCAAAGTCCCTTCAATGTGATGACATTCCTTAGATAAAGGTTCCAAGTCGCCACCACACCACCACCGCAACCATCAGAACATCGGGGAGACTCATTGTAGGGTTCTTTCGATGAAGCTAAGTCACTTCAATGAACTTCCTTCATGCACCATCATGCCATCGATGAGACGGCTTTCCAAGTCCTAATGATATAACATGAGATCTCTTACTGATAGTGTAAGAGCCACCAACAACATTGACTCATCAAAGTGATGACATCTCAAGTCTTGGGGATATAACAATCTCCCGCCGAAGAGCCCATGGCTTAGTATCGGGTCATCGAATGCTTAGGGTCCTGTCGAAGTGGAAAACTCTTGTCGATAAAGAATTCCCACCTAAGGACTATGGACATACATTCCATCGTGCTATCGAGGGGATGCAACCTTAAGTCTTGCTGATGGAGGAAGATCTCGTTGATGACACATAGCCTTCACATCGAGCTGTCAAAGAGACGTGACTAGAAGTCTCACCAATCACATGGTGTCACATCGATGGAAGAGCAACACCAGACAAGGGAAAGGGCATAAAAAATGAACTTAGATGCACCTACAAAAAATAACAAAATTGACAGCAAAAAGATGATTATGTACACATTGATGTAGATAGCTTGAGAGCCTGAGATGCTCCTACATCAAACACCCTGGGACGGGAGAAATGTTCCATGAGCGGAGACTCAGGAACATTTAGGCCAATCTGGAATCAAGATTCCAAGTTGAGCCAACTTATGTCCCTTCAACCAAGATGCTTCATCTACTGATTTTCCCTTCCAGTGAACCAGGTACTCTATGTACTCTTTACCACATGTTTTCTTTGCAACCCTAGAATCAATGATTTCATCAACTTCTTCAATTTTCTTCCTAGGTAGCTAATTCACCCTATCTGTATTATATGTTATGTCTACATGCAAATGAGTTTGAGTACTTGTCTCTCCTTCAAAATGTTTGTACAAATCACTAACATTGAAGATAGGATATATATCTACATTTCTGGAAGTTCAACTTCATAAGCATTGGCTAAAAATTTACATAGGATCCGACAAGGACCTATTTTCTTCCATTTTAATTTATTATAGGTTCCCTATGGAAACCTCTCCTTTCTTAAATGAACCCAAACAAGCTCTCCAATCTAAAATTCTCGTTGCCTTCTGTGATGGTCAGTAGACTCTTTATACTTAGTTGTACTCTTCTCCAACTTCTCTTTCACCTCTTTATGTAAATCTCTAATATATTCTACAAAATCCTCCACCACAACACTTATTCTCACTAGGTTTGCACTATCTCTAAGTTCATCTAAGCCCCTAGGGTCGAAACCATACACCACATTGAATGGACTTTTTATAATACTCTCGTTCATTGAATTATTATAGGAAAACTCTACCTGTGACAACAAAAAGTCCCACTGCTTTGGTTTGTTCCCAATCAGACATCAAAGGAGGATACCTAAACTCCTATTCACAACTTCAGTCTAACCATCTATTTGTGGATGGTAGGTTGAACTGAAACCCAAATGTGTTCCTAATTTCTTCTACAATGTGTGCAAAAAATTACCAACAAACTTTTTATGCTGATCAGATATGATACTCTTAGGAAAACTGTGCAACTGAACTATTTCTTTGAAAAACAAATTTTCTATATGGGAAGCATCACTAGTTTCCTGACATGTAATAAAATGAGCCATTTTTGAAAATCTATCAACAAGCACAAAAACTGAATCATTACCTTGCTAAGTTTGACGTAGTCCCAGAACAAAATCCATACTAATGTGTTCCCATGGTCTCTTTGGAATCAGTAATGGATGATATAATCTGGTATTTCGTTTCATACCCTTCGAATGTTGAAAGATTATGCATCCTTGTACCAACTTCTTGACATCCACACTCATTCTTGGCCAATGATAACTCTTGTTCAATAGAGCTATTGTTTTATCTATTCCAAAATGTCCACCCAATCCACCACTATGTTTTTCTCTAATTAGATTCTCCCTCATGGAATACATAACTTCTTTCCTTTGAACAAAAAATTCTCTTGAATAAAGTACTTCAACCATGGAGTTCAATCCAATTCCACTATATTCTTGCATGCTAAACATGCCTCTAAAATAGAAGTTTTGTTCATACAACTCACCCAAAGCATCAAAACCAACAACATTCACTTTCATCACATTCAATAAAAAAGTTCTCCTAATTAGTGCATCCACAACTTGATTGGATTTGTCACTCCTATGTTTTAACTCAAAAGAATAACTTTGTAAAAACTCAATCCATTCCATGTGCCCTTGGTTCAACTTGCCTTAGCTATTTATGAACTATAGGGCATGATTGTCTATATACAACACAAATTCATTTGGTAGCAAATAATGCCTCCACTTCTTGAGTACTTGCACAATTGCATAGAAATCCTGGTCATACACAAAATGCTTTCTTTTAGCTTCATTCAAATTCTCACTGAAGTATGTTATTGGTCTTCCCTCTTAGCTAAGAACTCCTCCTATTGTTGTTCCACTTGTGTCACAATCCACCTAGAAATTTTTTCCAAAGTCTAGCAAGACCAATACTAATTTTTCTATTACTTTATCCTTCAATAACTCAACTTTTCTCCACTTCAATTGTCCACTTGAACTCTTTCCTTGTTCCTTTCATTGTTTATGTGATGGGAGAGCATATCCCACTAAAATTTCTTATGAACTTCCTATAGAAGCTTGCCAACCCATGAAAACTATGGGTTTCAAAAGTATTCCTTGGGGATGGCCATTCAACAATAGCCTTTACCTTTTTAGGATCCATTTTTAATCCCACTTCTGAAACTACAAATCCCAAGTATACTAACTCCATGAAAGTACACTTTTTCATATTCACCATTAGTTTTTCCTCCTTCAATCTTTGCAAGAAAACCCTAATATGTTCTAAATGTTCTTCTTTTGTTTTACTAAAACTTAAAATATCACCAAGGTAAACTATGAAAAACTTACCAAGATAGGGCTTCAACATTTGATTCATCAATCTCATGAATGTACTAGGTGCATTTGTCAATCCAAATGGCATGACCAGCCACTCATACAATCCATCCTTCATCTTAAATGTTGTCTTCCACTCATCCCCTTCACGAATTCTGATTTGATGGTAACCACTATGTATATCAATCTTCATGAAATACCTTCCTCCGCTCAAACAATCCATTAAATCATCCATTCTAGGCAATGGGAACTTATATTTGATGGTGATCTTATTAATTGCATAGGAGACTTTACACATCCTCCATTCACATCCCTTCTTACGTGCTAATACTGTAGGTACAACGCATGGACTGAGACTTTCCCTAATCAGCCCTTTGTCCAACAACTCCTGGACTTGTCTATTTATTTCCTCATTCTCTTGAGATGTCATCCTATATGGTGCCTTGTTTGGTAAACTTGCACCTGAAATCAAATCCATATAGTGACTGATTTCTCTCACTAGTGGCAGTTCAACTGATAACTCCTTCATCATTATACCAACATACTCATCAACCAATTCTTGAACTTCCACTAACAACTTCTCCTCTTTCTCTATGGCCATGTTTCAAAATAGTTGGGCAACAAATGCATAACAAACACCATCCTTCTTCAAATCCTTTAGGAACTTCTTTCCTAAGACAAGATACACCCTAGAAGTACCTTTTGTATCTTCATCTTTATCCTTAATAGGATTCAAAGTAAACTCTTGACCACCCTTCTTAATGGTATATGTATTTTTCTTACCATCATGAACAACTTTTTTATCAAATTGCCATGGTCTTCCCAGCAAGAATGACAGGCATCCATTGGCATCACATCATAGAGTATTTCATCCTTGTAATTACTAATCTAGAAATTAACCAAGCTTTGTTCTCTTACCACCAATTGGTGCCCCTTCTGTAGCCACAAGACCTTATATGGGTTGGGATGTTTCATTCTTTTCATATTCAACTTCTTTACCATTTCTTCAGACACAATATTGCCTATGTTTCCACTATCGATGATCACTTTACAACACTTGGCACCTGATTTGCATTTGTTTCTAAACAAATTTTTTCTTTGTACATGTTTTGTTTCTACCTTTTCAAGGCTTAACAAAATCTTTCTCATCATCAAATACTCTATGTCCTCTGGGTCTTCTCCATGCTTTGAAGTTTCAACCACTTCATCCTCTACTTGGGCCACATGAACTTTGGCCTCTTTTCCTTTTCCTCCACCTTGAACTTGTGGAAAATTAAAAGACTTATGTCCTACCTCCCCACATTGGTAGCATGTAATGGTGAATCCTTTGCCTCTACCTCTTCCTTTAGAAGATTGTCCTCTTTCTTTGAAGCTTCCTCTACCTCCCATTTCCTATGAGATACCATCTTCATCTTGTTTGACAAGATATCCCCTTCCACTACTGCTCTATCCTCTACCTCGAGCATTTCTACCTCTACCCCTTTTATTTCTTTGTTGTTTCCTATTTAGCTTCTCTTCGGCCATCAATGCACACTAGTAGGCCTCTTCCACTCTCTGCAGTCTAAGTAATATAATCTCATCTCATATGGAAACCTACAAGCCATTTAAATACCTTGCAACTTTCTCAACCTCATTCTACAAGTGACCTGCTCGAATGCTTAATTGGTAAAACTCTTTAGTGTATTCCTTGACATTGGATTCTCTTTTCTTCAAGTTGTGCAATTTTCTAAATAGAGTTATCTGATAGTCTGCAGGCATGAATTTTTTCTTCAATTTACTTACCATTCTATCCCATGACTTTATCTTCTCCTTGCCTCTTCTTTGTCTATCAGTCTGCAAACGATCCCACCACAGGGATGCATTCCCTTTTAACTTTGTACAAGCATATTTCACCTTCTTGTCTTCCTTCGTACCTTCAAAATCAAAGAACTTCTCCATCTCGGTGATCCAATCCAACAATTCATCTGAATTTAGATTACCACTACTGGAGGGTTAAAATGGGGCTTGGTATTTATTCTGGTTAAAGCTCAAATGAACCTCTCTTCTCCTTGGTCAATTTTAGGTTGGCTTTCTCCTCCTTCAACTTCAACCTATTCTTCTTCATCATCACTCGTGTCTTTGACATGATGACCTCTTTGTTGTGCAGTTTCAACGGCTTCTAGTCTGGCCATAATTCCTCTCAACATCTCCATCATGATAGGGTCTGCCTCTCATCGCACCCCTCTTCCTCTGCCATATCCTCTTTGTGCCATTTTATGCAAGCCATCTATAGTTACAGGTCTTCTTCCTTTGCTCACTTACCCACAACAAATTCCCTTTCAAGACTTCATAATATCTTTGACACTTTCTCTACGAGAAAACCTTCTCTAATACCACTTGACGCAATCAAGATTGAAGAGCCTTGTCAATCAAGTAGCAAAAAAAAAAACACGATGCAATGCAACAGGAAAACAATCCTCTTTTATTGTATTCAACAAAGTACATATTACATCTAGAATTCGGTTACAAATCTCTTCCATAGAGACCAGATTGATTCCTTTGATTACAATCCTTCATGAATGTTACTCCCTACGATTTTCTCACTTCCTCCCCTGTTTCCAGCCTCTACTCGACCAAACAGTTTCAATCCCCCTTTTCCATGTTGAAACGGTCTCCTAATGGTTAACTGTCGAGCACACGAACTGTTGAAACCAATAGTCTTCAACTCCATCTCGTTGACTTGTCGATGAGAATTCACCCAAAGTCCCTTTGATATGAGGACGTCCATCTGAAAGAGGTTCCAAGTCGCCACCACACCACCACCACAACCGTTGGAACATCAGGGAGACTCAGTGTAGGGTCCCTCTGATGAAGCTAAGTCGCTTCAATGAACTTCCTTCATGCACCATCAGGCCATCGATGAGACAATTTTCCAAGTCCCAGTGATATAACATGATCTCACTGATAGTGTAAGAGCCACCAACAACATTGGATCATCGAGGTGATGACATCCCAAGTCCTGGTGATATAACAGTCTGCCACCGAAGAGCCCATGGCTTAGTATCGGGTCATCGATGGGACAATGCTTAGGGTCCCGCCGAAGTGGACAACTCTTGCCGATAAAGACTTCCCACCTAAGGACTATAGACATACATTCCATCGTGTTGTCGATGGGATGCCACCTTAAGTCTCGTTGATGGAGGAATATCTCACCAACGACACATAGCCTTCTCATTGGGTTGTCGAAGAGATGTGACTGGAAGTCCCGCCGATCACATGGTGTCATACTAATGGAAGAGAAACATCGGACAAGTGCAAGGGCATACAAAATGAACTCAGATGCACCTGCAAAACCACAACAAAATTGACAGCAAAAAGATGATCATGTACACATTAATGCGGATAGCTTGAGAGCCTGAGATGCTCTTGCATCATAAAGATACATATGATAGGCTCACCAAGATTCTATGTGAATTCATCTTAGCTAATTCCAAACAAGCCTAAGGATTCCCCATAATTGCTTGCTTGGGATAGTTGATATTTTCCTCGTGATAAGGATGGGATGGAAATAATAAATGTTTATTAACAAATTATAATCTTTTTGTCCTAAGTGGTTGATCTAGAAAATTGATGACTTAGAGGCTTATAAGATTCTTCTTATGCATATTGTATTATCTATGGTTCAACATGTGGAAAAAATGTGGCAAGGTGTTGGCCTCCACACTCTTTTATTATGAGCTCTCTTATGAAGATTGAAGGCTCCCTTGTGATTTAAGTCATTTGGAAGGATTTTGAGGTGGTTAATCCCTTCCTTAAGTTAGTTGGCGATGGATTATGATGTGGTCTCTTTTTGATTGAGCATAACATTTGGTGGTATCCTATTATCTATATAGTTACATTATTCTCTTTGGGGAACACTTGGTATGAAATTTCTTCACGTCTAGATTACAAAGGCAACAATACATTAAATAATTGTCTCTACTAGAGAATGGACCCTATGAATAGTACTATTATACAAGTTTTATCTAAGTTCTAATATTGACTTTCCTTCTATCCTTTTCTTTTAGAAGCTTGTGCTTGATGCTATGTTTCACAAGCTAGGGTTTCAATTTTTTTTTTAGCTTGGTGGAAGGATTGGCAGTTGAATTTTGATAGTATTTTTAATTATTAGATTTTGGTCTTCTATTTAGGTTCATCAACCCTTTTTATTCTGCCCTTTAGAAGCTCAACATGTAATAGGGATGGCATTCCTCCCCCATATTTGGCTATATTGAATTAAATGTATTTGGTGATCCAAAATGGAACCTAAAATTTCCTATTGTCTTTTATGTTTGGTTTATCAAGAGCTTTTGTTTGGAGAAATGCTTTTATATATTACAATTTCTCATCCAAGATGTTCTACTTGTCATTGAATTGTGAAATTCAAACATCTCTTTTTAGCTTACCTTTAGGCTTAAGATGCTTGGGATTTGATTCAAATCCTTTTCTCACTCTTCTTATCAAGGTTATTTTCCTACAACATTGCTTTGTTTGAGGATTCTACTCTTTGGAACCATATGTTACTTAAATTAGAATTTTTAGAACTTTAATTATATTTTAGATCTAGAAGTCTATAAATAATGTTATTCTTAAAGTTTTCACTATTAATTTTTTTTCTAATTTTAACAAGAAAATTCAGGTGCTTATTTGTACATATTTTTAGATTCAAGAATAGTGAGAAAAAGTTATTTTGGAATTCCAGAATCTTGAGGACCTCAACCACCAGAGGAGTGCACATTGTATTATAAGCAAAGTTCCATCTAATATTCTTCTAAAAGAAACATCACCTCTTACTCCTCATGACTTAATCTATACCAAAATCAGAAGCCTTTCTCGTTACCTGCTCAATAAAAACTACTCTCCTTTATAAAGAAAAATTATTGATCCCACATAAAATAATATATAGAATGCTATTTTACCTTTAACCTACAAAGATTTAAAATCACTTACAAACACACTAAATATTATTTTTTTAAAATAAATTTATAATATAAATAAAATGAAGTAATACAAAATATTAACTTATAATCAACATAATATAAATATAAAGGTGATCTTGTACATTTCCTATTAGAAATTGCAACATGGTAGGTTTATTCTGATCAATATTTCCCTAAAGGATTATTAAAGAATCTTCAAAAAGGCAATACTGAGCAGTTGCTTCACGGATAAGAATATGATTCACCATCGAAAGTTAACGAAGTCGGAGGATTCCCATGTTACGGTCTAACACGATATTTTCTATCTTAATTGACTCTATTCCACAACCATCCACAAATGCTCCGACAAGTCAATTTCAAACTACGTATCTTTTGGTCTCATCTCATTAATTTTGTGCAAGTTACAGTATTCACATTTCATGATCCAATAAAATAAAATAGTTACAGTTATCATGCTGTAGCTGCTGTTGTAGCTTTTTTTGTTGGGTTTAAATTTCAGCTTAATCTAATAAAAAAAATGTTACAATATTCATGCTTCATGACCTTATTATCTATATTGGACACATCCTTTAATACACTGCAGATTATTATTACTTTCTTCCCCTGCCTTTTGTCTCCGTACAATTGCCCTGCATATAAACCCTACTTTTTATGTCATATCTGCTGCTTTGCTTAGTTTCCTTTATATACACACAAACATATACCTACCGTCCTGTCTATTACATTTTGGTTAATCTAATGTTTTCCTTCAAGTTGACTCATTTTTACACACCCTCAAAAATACGGGATATCCCATGTATTGGATAATTTGACATAATGGACTGAGTAGGAGAAAAAAATGATAAAACCCACAGAAATAAACCCAAATTTTCAAGGGTTGAAGATAGCAGATTTACAAGCCCTGTCTCGTCAATTTTGCTTTGAAATAATCTACTTTCTTTTACAAGTGACTGGAGAGCCGTGCCCACTTGAAATGTTTGAAAGCAGTCAATTTGTCTAGTATTGTACCAGTTTACCCTGTGAGGTTGTTAAACCTAGGAAATAACAGGTCTCTCGGATCACGTGGACTGATTCGACTGATTTAACTGTTGTGGAAATACAGTGTACTTTGTAAGAATGAACTTGAGTGCACGCGCTATATCATGCAAGCTTGATTAATATGACTTGTCTCCATCACTTACTACTTCCACTAAAATAAAGGCCTGAAACTCTCCACCACATAGTTCTTGTAAAGTAGCATTCGTTCTGTCTTCTCACGAGATTTTCACTTTACAAATCAAACGATGACTCTTATTTCTGAGTAGATGGTGAGTGGTGATAGGATAATTTATCAGGGAAGATCTACAGTAAAGAAAATATTTTATGAAATTATATTATTATTATTTTAATTAGACAATGAGTAGTGATATGATGATTTATTAGGGAGGATAACTGTCAGAAAGAGTCAAGAAATTTCACATGAATTACACCATTATTTCTGATGGTGAGTAATGGTTGGGTGATTTTTTGAGGAGAAATATGTCACATGAAATTATATCATTATTTCTTATAGATGGTGAATGGTGATAGGATGATTTACTGGGAATGATAATTGAGAAAAACAATAAAAAAATGTCACATGAAACTTCAAATTATTTTAGATGGTGAGTGATGATAGGATGATTTTAAGGACAAATGCAGTCAAGAAATGTCACATGAAATTACACCATTATTTCTAATAGATGGTGAATGGTAATAGGATGATTTATTAGGGAGCACAAGTGAGAAAAATGGTAAAAAAATACCACATGAAACTAGACCATAATTTCATATTAGATGGTGAGTGGTGATAGGATGATGTACTAAAGAGGACAATCATAGTAAAGAAATGTCACATGAAATTATACAATTATTTCTAGTTAGATGGTGACTAGTAATAGGACAATTTATGAGAGAGGACAACTACAATAAAGTAATGTCACATGAAATTACACCATTATTTTTATTAGATGGTGAGTGGTGATAGGATGATTTACCAAGGAGGACAATTGTAGTAAATAAATGTTGCACAAATTACACCATATACATAGGTTTGATTAATTGAATTAGAAATAAAAGATAAATATTTGATGTTTTATTGGAATTGAATTGTATACTCTAGAGTTAATTTTTATGATTTATATTTTATGAATAATGGTTCATAAGAATTCATTTCTCACAAATATGAATGATCCTCTTTCATTCATTATATTTAGATGACATTTACATAGGTAAAACATTGGGATTTCTCCCAATATTACTCCAACTCAAATGTATTTAACCATAAAATTTCACCTTAAAAAAAACCTACTTTTAAAAAATAATTAAAAAATGAACAGATAAAATAGACACCACAACTGTGAGCTTAATTGGAAATTAGGTTATTGCTTGCTAAATTCTCAAACCATATTACATCTTTCATGTCATTTTTGGTTCAAAGAATTATTCAATTTAATTTGATCAAACAATAGATGTCAATGTCATTAAAATCAAGCACTCGAGATTGCTAATACATCAAATAAGACCTACACCTATATTTAACAAGAGACACATTTGCGTCAGGTTCTGCCCATTGTGGGGTGTGCTTGTTTGTTTTAAACATCTAGTTAATAGAAATAGCTAGGGGTTTAATGTGATTGTTTGTTGTTTTATAATGTCATTATTATAGTTGATTAATATTGAAAAATAAAAATAAAAAATCTTGTGAGGTGTACTTGTTGTTTTAAACATTTAGTTAATAGAAGTAGCTAGGGGTGTAATGTGATTGTTTGTTGTTGTATAATGTTATTATTATAGTTGATTAATGTTGCATAAATAAAAAATAAAATTCATATGGGTGTGTTTTGTTGTTTTAAACATTTAGTTAATAGAAGTAAGTAGGGGTGTAATATAATTGTTTGTTGTTATATAATGTTATTATTATAGTTAATTAATGTTCCAAAAATAAAAAAATATGCAATTATACAAATATAATATTATAATAATTCCATATATATATATATATATATAATGTGATATTTATGTAATTTTTGCCTTGCTAAATTATATTATTACATGTATATTTTTTAAAATAAATTTTATTGAAATATTAATTGTAGATACATAATTTTTTTTTTAATATTTATTATAGATAGATAAATTTTATTGTGATATTTAATACATATTTGATAAACAAATATAAAATATGCATTGAGTGTACTCACATTTATTTAATAAGTTTGAAACTATTACCAATTATTAAATAAAATATGTAAAATAATAATTGTAAGTCAACAATGTAATTATATGATGATGTATGTAATAGTGCTCATGTCATTCAAGTCATTAATAGGTTTGAAATTTGATTCATGAATTAAATGCATTGCATTGCACATAATTTAGAAAAAAAAAAATCCTAATTTTTGCAATGACTATTGACAACATGAACCAATAAAAAGAAAAATAAAGAATATTTTAACAATTTTAGAAATAGACAATTTAAAATAGACTATATAAAATTGTTGGTAAAGTTTTTAATTCTAGATGTTTATTGGTTGGATTGTCACTATCACTCAAAAAAATTGAATTGAATGAATGCTTTAGTATTCTGCCATGGGCAGAACTAATAATGAATCAACCACTCTCCCTTAATCCTAGTTGTTAGAAGTTAAGGCTCTCCTTCAAATATAATTCAAAATTAAATTAAATCAAAATTTAAATACAAACCTATTGAACATACACTCCTTTTAATTTTTTATTATTAAATTCTAGCATTTATAGATAATATTAATAAATTGATGAAATTATAAAAAAAATGATATTTTAGAAAACACTATACTTCTTTATAAAATTCTTATATCACCATATATTTCTATGTTACATATATATTATTATAATAGTTTATAACTTAACCTAATAAAGATGGAAGGGATTGTTATTCATTTAAATAATATTAAATATTATTTTGAAACTTCTTTTTATATAAATTGAGTATAACTCATTTATTTAATATAATTAAGTATTTTTTTTAAAAGAGAATGAAAGTGATGTTAAAGAGAAATAAATAACTTAAATTCAAATTATAGGACTAATTTATACCTTTAAGTAATTTGAGATAAATAAATTAAGTGAAATATATAAAATTTAAGTAAATTGAGACAAAGATAAATTAGAATGTTAATATAGAATTAAGGTTTATCTGGAATGATATGGATGATACTTCTTTAACATGATAATAGATGGTAATACAAACTTGAATAGTAGAATATGGTATTGAATCTATGATTAAAGGCTCATGATGAATAAATTTTTATTTTTATATAGCCTTCAACAAATTCATGCTTGTAATTGTCATAAACAATTTTCCTTTTCATGGTTTTGTCTATTGCAAAAGTTTAACTTCAAGACTTATAATGCACCCACTTCTAAGAAAGGATGGTTCTAAGAAGACTTTTGGAGGCTTGTAATGTATAAATATATGATAATTTTACTTCTTTGATGATAATTCAAGCCTCTTAAAAATAAAGAAAATATTTCAAATTTTGATTGCAAAATAGATCTAGTGAGTATGTTAAGACTAAGCTTTGACTGAGGCTAAGACTAGTTTGAAAATTTGATGTGGACTTGTAAAGCTATGCTTTTTCAATCTCTGGGTATTTAAAGTGACCTTGGATGACGCCTTGAAAGATAAGTCCTAGAAAAATAATTTAAATTTTTATTGCACAACCAACAAGGAAATAATTATATTCTAAGGGTTTGAAGTAGAATAGTGTGTTCCACTAGTGAGAAAACTCTACTTTTTCCTAAAATCACACCTTGATTGAAAAATGCATTGAAAGTTTGGTTTAAGTAGGGGGATTTAATCTTAGCCTTGGGGGGAGGGATTAAATCTAAGCTCCTTAGATCAAACCCTTCTAGTCTTAGATAGATCACACCTCCCTTTATGGAGCCTCCTACATATTCTTCTCTACTCATATCAATATGCTAACATCAAATGAAGTCATCAAAAAATAAAAATTTACAAGTACATAACCCTTAATTTTAGTGCATGTGTGCGCCCACACACACACAAGCACATTACTTTTAAAATATTTCATATTTTTAAAAAATTATAATCACCATAGGTCAACTTCAAAAAAGTAATGACCAAGGTTTATTTGAGATACTAGTAAATGTTTAATGAAACTACACCATATACATAGGTTGTATTAATTGAATAAAAAAAGATAAATATACATGATTTTTTATTGGAATTCAATTGTATACTTTAGCACTATTTTTTTATGAATTATATTTTATGAGTAGTGGATCATAAGAATTCATTTCTCATAATTGTGGATGATACTCTTTCATTCATTATATTTAGGTGATTTTTATAGGTATAAAACATTCGGACTTCTCCCACCAACACTACCAGTCATGGTAAAAAGTTTACCGGCGGTGGGGGGTTATAGGGGGGGTCATGCTCCACCCAATTTCCCTCGTTAAAAATAAAAAATAAAAAATTTGGACTTCTAATATTACTAAAAATAAGATGTGTTAAAACATATATTTTTACCAGAAATCAAACCCACTTAAAGTATTAAAAGACATGAATAGATAAAACAAGAATTACATTTGTGAGCTTAATTAGAAATTAGGTTATTGGTAGCTAAATTTTGAAACCATATTATATTATTCATGTCATTTTTGGTTTGAAAGATTATTCAATTTAATTTGATTTAACAATATTTACCAATATCATTAAACTTGGGTATTTAAGATTACTAATTCATCAAATCAAACCTACACCAATATTTAATAATGGATCGATCACTCTCCCTCAATTGTAGTTGTGAGAAGATAAGGTTCTCCTTAAAATATAAGCAAATGATTATGTTTGTTATATTAACAATCACAATTAGTTGATTGTAAGGAAATTATATAATATCCCTAACAAATATTAATGCAAATATTTGTGTTTTTTCTAAAATTTTAAATATATTTAATTGAGTCCTTATAAAACCTAAACATTAAGGAAAATAATTTTTCTTTTCGGGGTTTACATATTTAAAACCTAGAATCTTAGAAACCCTAGATGGAGATAATATTTACAAAAAGAATTATCAACCCTATATTATACTCTAGTCGTCATCATTTTACTCAAAAAAATATATACCCTAACCTATTTTCCCAAATCTACTAAACCTAAAAAATTCTTATTTTTACCTTAGCATTGTACATTAAATACCTAGCATTCAATGGTTGGGTTCACTAATATGACAAATTACATATTTAATGCATACCTAGATTTAGTATAGGATTATAAATATTACTATGCATTCATTGATACATAGTCTACATACAAATCAAATTCACAACACCATAAAAATATAGAACCTTCATTTGCATTACATGGGATTAAACCTATTATAAAATATGGCTAAGGTAGAAATAAAAATATAAAATACAACAATATTCCATAATAATGGGAATATCAAACATATAACCACAATACAAGCTAGAATTATAATGGCTTACTCCTAAGGAAACTTGCAAATACAACCCACTTAATATCATTGAAGATCTACGATCAATAAATCTCAAAATCAATCCTTATGTGAGATCGCTCCTTCAACCAAAGGGATTTCATCCTTCAATGTGAGATCTATGTGTTTTTCATCCCTTGATCTTTTATAAATATACAAGTTTTCATCCACATACATGGATGCTTGAAAATGCATACTCACAACAACTTTCAGCTAGGGTTTTATGTATTCTTAATCGATGACCCATTTTTCTCTTATCTTGTATCTCAATATAAACCCACAGAGATTTTGAGTTTTATAATAATGGCCTCCTTCATGAGATTTTATACTGTAACAAGAACTGCTTGTACCTATTGAGCACCATTTCCCCTTAAGTCATGTCTAGAATTGTGTTTATGTATGTAGAAATTCCCTTGGGAGGCACCTACAAAATGGAACTATCCTTAACAATAATGGTGAGGGGTCCCTTATATTTTTAAACCCTAACTACCTAAGCATTAATGGAAAATAAAGTTATGTTCTTTGTTTGTATAGTTGGGTGTATAGGAAAAACCACATCCTCATTAAATAATACTTTATTCCCATAAGAATGCTTCTAGAAGATGCATCATTAGCCTATACATATTAATGGTTGTCTAGTCATGAAGAGAGGTAGGTTAAGGTGAAAAATTAATATATGTAGGAGTGTTAAGAGTTTGGGTTTCAAGGATACCCCATGACTCGTGCCATAAGTTGGGGTTTAGGGTTTATAAGAGATCCATGCTAGTGAGAGGAACT
Source organism: Sequoia sempervirens (assembly GCA_007258455.2). Lineage (NCBI taxonomy): Eukaryota > Viridiplantae > Streptophyta > Pinopsida > Cupressales > Cupressaceae > Sequoia > Sequoia sempervirens. Next base: position 46,580 of record VDFB02330057.1, on the reverse strand, counting down.
AGGACTCTTAGATGAGGGTTTGTGATTAAGAAAGGATTGGAAAAGAGGTATGATAGTATAGGAAACTCTATAATCCATGGGGAACAAGGAATGAAGGTGGAGACCCAAAGGATATGAGTGGATGGGGAAATCTAAAGCCTTGATGAATATAGAAGAGAAAGTGAAATTAAGAGGAAATTGATGACCAGAAGGGAGACTCCATAACTTTGTTGGATGGCATAAAATTAGAAGACTAACAATTCCTTCATTCTTAGAATTTTTTAGGGTCTTAGGTAGACACATAAGATATGAAAGGAAATAATGTACACCCATGATTGGGTTAGGTGGCATGTGAGAGTCAATAAATAAGAATTTTGGCTTACTGCATAAGTCATAGTAAAAGGGGACGTGACAAATTTTCCTTGCTTAAATTTTCTTTCCCTCAAGCAACTATAATTTCAAAAGTTCCAATACCTCTCAACCTTCTTTCCTTTACCTCCATAACCACTTTAGGAATCAAAATTAATTTTCCTTCCTCATATAATGGGGAAACTTTGCTTAAGATACAATATTCTCCCCAAGTGACCTCTTGAGATAGGACATGTGAAATACATTATGAATCTTACTCTTCCTATAGAGATTACAACTCATATGAAACTTTTCTAACCTACTTCAAAATTCTATAAGGCTCATAAAAATGAGTTTTATGTTTTTTAGACCCATTTTTCTTTAAGGAGGGTTATTTGTAAGGCTGCAGTCACACAAATACCATACCTCCAACTTAAAATTTACTTATTATCCTATGGTTCTCTACATACATATTTTATTGATTATGTGCCTATTGGAGATTGTTCTCCAGTGACTTTAAAATGTCTCGGCCCTCTTTAGATCACACCACTCACTCTTGAGACTATGTAACCAAATAACACAAGGTTAATAAAACTTAAATTCAAATCCATATATAGCCACAAATGGTATCATCCCAATAAAAATGTGAAATGTAGTTTTATAATAACAATTTCCCAAATGGAGCAATTTTGTTAAAGCTTTATGATGACCAACAACATAATTTCTCAAATATTCTTCCACCAATTTATTTATAGTATTAGTTTGACCATCCATTTGGGAGGTGGTATCTAGTGTTGGTTATGAGTTTTGTCCTTGTCAAATGAAAGAGGTCTTGCTAAACCAAGCTCAAGAATTGACTATCTCTATCACTCATGATGTTCTAAGGTAGACCATGAAGTCTAAACACCTCATTGAAGAACATGTCAACAATTTGTGGTGCCTTAAAATATGAATAAATAAAAAAAGAAGTGTAAGTAAATTTCATGAGTCTATTTTTAAACACATAAATAAAATCCATGACTTGGATTTTAAGAATACTAGTGATGGAATCCATTAAAATACTCCATTTTTTCTAGGATAGGCAAATGCTACAAGAGTTCCATGGGATGTATAATTTTATTTTTTATATTTTGTTAGAAAATATAACATTAAATCTAATGTGCCTAAGTCCTTGAATCTTTTCATGTGAACCTATCCTTGATCTAATTATAGGTCATGAAATGTATCAAGAAGCCTACCATGGGAATATCATGATTTTTTCAAAAATTATTTCCTTCATTTTTAACTCCAACACTAAATAAATTATTTCCTTATAGAGAATGAGTTCATTGGATACAATGTCTCTATTTTCAAATAGCTTCCCTTCGAAAACATCAGTAGTGAATTCATCCTTAACATATTCTACTATAATTTTGACCTTCTTATCAACCAAGATGTGTGATGTCGAGTAGAAATTTATCTTTTTGAATAAATCATCATTGACTATATTTTTCCTTCCTTTAAAAAACTCAATTTCAAAATCAAAGGTTTGAATATTACTCACCCATTTCATTGGTATTCACTTAGGTCCTAATTGAGAAATTACTTCGAGAGTTGTTTTGATCTATTTTGACCATAAATTTTTCCCAACCCAAGTATTATTAGAACTTAGTAGTAAATGCATGCATAGTGGTTAGTGTTTCCCTATCATAAATTGAGAACCATATTTTTTCTCCTTGATTTTGTAGCTATAGAATACAATTGGGTACTTATTTTGCATAAACAAAACTCCTAATCCTTCTATAGATACATCATACTCTAATTCAAAAGGAAGAGAAAAATTAGGAAATTTTTGCATTGGGCACGAATTCATTAACTCTTTCATATTTTTAAAATCTTGTTGTGCCACCTCACTCACACAAAACTTAATTTATTTGTAAGGTTATTCAAGGGAGTATCTAGTTGAGAAAATATCTTAACGAACCTCTAATATTAGGTAAAAATATCAAGGAATCCTTACAACTATATTAATAACTTCATGGGAGGCCAATTCAAAATGGATTTGATCTTTTCCATGTCTACTTGCACTCCCTTCATGTTGTTGATGTTCCCTAAGTGTATAATTTATTTCATGGAAAATTAGCATTAAGACTCTTCGACAAAAAGAGTACATGCCTCTAAAATTCCCAATACCTTGTCATGGTGCTTTGAGTGATCATGTCAGGTTTTACTATAAATGAGGATGTTTTTAGAGAAAATAAGAATAAAATTCCTCAATTTCTTAATGAACACTTAGCTTATGAACACCTAAAAGATTTTAGGGAGAATTTTCAAGCTAAATGACATGATAAAAGACTCATAATTCCCATAGTGGTGTCAAATGATACCTTGTGAATGCCTTCCTCACTTATTTTAATTTGATGGTATCCTAGGTACCTAACATATATTTTAGAGAAATAGAACACTTTGTGAATCTCATCAATTAGTTTATCAATCTCATGGATTGGATACAAATTTTTAAAAATCTTCTTTTTAAGAGATCTATAGTCAATACACATTTTCATTTTTTCACACTTCTTCTTCACAAGGACTATGTAGTAGGTAAAAGGACTCAAATAAGATTGACGTGAATCATTTTTCAGTAGTTCTTTTATTAACTTATCGATCTCCTCCTTATGCCTTAAGAGATGGTGATAAGGGGTGGTAATGATCTAGGTTTAGCACCCTCCTACAATTCAATAGCATATTCAAAACCTTTTTCAAGTGGTCTTCCAGACATAATGTTTCTAAGAAAATCACCATGTTTACTCAAGATATGTTGTACCTCTATAGCCCATATACCTTTTTTCCTTCAAGAAAGTTAGTCAATAATACCAAGCACTACACTCCCCATTATACTTGTTCATGACTAAAAATTCTCTCCATCATTTGCATAGATATAATTCTTGAAACATCATTTGTCATTTTGTAAAGTATCACTTCCTTTCCTCCATTTTAGAGCTTTAATTCAATGGTTTGAAAGAATTTTTTAATTTGCCCCAATGAGTGCAACCACTAAATACCCAAAACCATACCAATGTCTCCTATATTGACTACATATAAATTATCTTTCATATTGTAATATCCTAGGAAGATTCAGTCAAGATATATTCTTTGTGCATTGGATAGAGAAACCTTCATTGAATTTTACATTGAATCCTTCAAAACCTTTAACTATAAAATTAGGAGTCTTTCCTATATCAATGAGTATATTAACTCAATTCCACTTTAAAACCCCACAAATCTAGAAATTATTATACGTGGGAGTACCAAATAAATAATTCTATTTCAAGATTTAAATATTTAAAACCTAGAATATTAGAAACCCTAGATGGAGATAATGTTTACAGAATATTATAAACCATGTATAATACTCTATATTTTTTTATTTTACCCAGAAATAATATACCTTAACCTATTCTACTTGCATCTGTAAAACCTAAAGGTTTCCCCCTTTTACCATTACATAGTTACATTAATTTCCCAACATTCCACAGTTAGGTTCCACATAAAAATTAAGCAATGTATTTAAATGCATACCTAGATTTAATAAAATGTGATTTTAAACATTAGTTTTCATTCATTGATACCAAGACATATAAATGGTTATGAGAGGGATGTGTGTAAAGTCTCCACAAATGGTAAACTCTCATGAAACATAAAATATTCTTAACAAGAAGGTAGATGGGTTTGTGGCCCAATTATTTTTATTAGTAGCATATCACTCATAGGCTTCTATGACACCAAATCTACATGAAAATGTATAAAATATTTTAATATATTTTTAATTTATTCCTAAAGGGATACCTCATAAAAAGGATCCAGATTGTACCATTCAGCTAGTACTAGGGATCCAACTACCCAACATCAAACCCTACATCTACCTCTATGTACAAAAAGATGAGATTAAGAAGACGGTTTAAGAGATACTAGATATAAGTATTATTAGGATAGCCAAAGTTCCTACTGGTCTTCTATGGTGATGATATGCATAGAAAGAATGAAAATTATCATATGTTTCTAGACTATAGATATCTCAATGAGTAAACTATCAAAGATAACTTTTTTATTCTAGTTATTGATGAATTATTAGATTAATTGAATGGAGATATATTTTTTTATAAAATTTAATCTTATATCAAATTTTACCAAATTAAAATTAAGGAAGAAAATATTCATAAGATGATATTTAGGACTCATGAGGGTCATTATGATTTTCAAGTGATGTCATTTGATCTTTCTAATGCTCATTTTATATCTAGTAGTCTAATTCATTATATCTTTAAGCCAATTTTTAGGAAGCTTGTATTGGTGTTCTTTAATGATATATTGATATGTAGTAAGAAATGACAAGACCATTTATACCATGTAGATTAGGTATTAAAGTTCTAAAGAAACACTAGACTTATGCTAATCCTTCCAAGTATGCTTTTAGCATTCAAGATATGGAGTAACTAGGTCGTGAACATAGTGTCTCACAAAAGAGTAAAGGTTGATCCTAATAAAATCAAGGCTATGATGGAGTGGCCTATTCATAAAAAATTAAGAACTTGATGAATTCCATAGGACTCATGGGATACTATAGATGATTTTGAGGAACAATAACTACATAGTACCAAACTTAGAGACCCATTAAATAAATATGCCTTTTATTGTCTAGAATGAGCTAGCTAATGCAATGTTTGATAGGCTAAAGGTTACTATGTGTACCATTCTACACTTCACCAAGGATTTAAGTATCATTCCATAGGAAATAATATAGGAGATTATATTATCTAGGAAGGTAGGCCCATATTTTTTAAAGTCATCAACTGAAGGGTGAGAATAAACTAAAACTCAATTATGAGAAGAAAATACTGGCTATTCTTCATGTAATGCAATAATAAAGATCATACATTATGAGTAAAAACTTAAAATATAAGACATATCATGATGGCCTAAGATATACTTTGAACAATGGTTGTCATCTAAAGAGCAACAAAAATGAGTCACTAAGATGTTTGATTATGACTAAGATTTTCTATAAGAAAGAGAAGGAGAGTATAGTAGTTGATGCACTATCTAGGAAGGATTAGAATGATTAGGCTTATTATGTGTTATTTAAATATCAAAAGTAGATTGGATTGAAGAAGCAAAATAAAATTATTAGAATAATTTTATACAAGGAATCTCATTCAATAATTATAAAATGATTGTGGTAGTTTAGATACATTATAGTAGAAGAAATATTCTTTATGGTATAAAAAGTGATTTCACCTCAAACAAAATATTCTTGATGAGAACTATGGTTCTCTTCTTGAGTGTCATTCAATATTTTTGAACACATATCATTAAATCAAGAAATATTTCTTTTCGTAAGGGATTAAAGGTAATGTTAAAAAAATTGTGGAAAAATGTTTTGTATGTCAAGGAAATAAAGGGGAGATAGTTAGAGCACCTAGTTTTTTGTTTCCCTTCATTATTCGTAGCTAGTGGTGAGAAGAGATGTCCATGGATTTCAACAAAATCCTTCGAAAATAATATTTCCTCACTAAATATGACTATTTTATTAAATTATCCCATTCTTTCATAATAGGTATAGTGGCAAGAGCACTTATCAAGAATATACAAAAGTTACATGGTATCCCATGGTAATTGTCAATCATTATGATTCTATATTTATTAGGAACTTTTGAAGAGAATTTTTCTTTTATATAGGTGATCAACTAGATTGTATCTTTCCATATCATCCTCAATTTGATGGGAAAATTGAGGTCATCAATAAATTATTGGAAATGTATCTATATTGTTTCACTTTACATAAATAGATGGATTGGATACCATTAGTAGAATGGTAATATAATACTTCCAAATTTCTTCAAAAGAATCAAAATTTAGGCAATATATAGATACCATCATCTATTACATTTGTGAATAACACAAGATGCAAGATAAAATAATGAATAAAACACCTTCTGCACAAGAGCTCTGAAAAAAGGATTTGTTATTCCTTAATAAGAAAATACTTACAAAATGGAATAATAAAAAGAGAGAGAGTGCTTTATAAAAGAAACCATAAATGATAAAGGGATTAGATCATGTCAAGTGTCATCATCCTATGTGATGAGATAAAATGATCTAATAATAGCTCTTTAGTTAATAGAAAAAACACTCCTAAGTTTAGCTTAAGTGCACAAGAATAAATAAAAGAATAATAATTAATTAAAGATTAATTAACTATTATTTAATGTATGATTAATCTAACACCCCTCTTAAGTGTAGCTTAGGGAGTAGCTATAAACTATAAAACCAATGCATAAAAAGAAAAGAAAGCATGAATGGGTCCTAACAACTAGGCCTCATGAGGTACCGAGTACAATCAAGGAAATCTCTCATAACTAGGGAAAAAGAGAAAACCTCATGGGAAAAAATCCTCTCCTAAAGGGAGATGATTTCAACATGTATAAGAAAACATGAAGGAAGTAGGCCTCATGAAAACCCCCCAAGGATAACTCCTTTCACCCTAAAAATTGATCAGAACAAGAGGTAATGAGGTGATGCCAAAGGTTTCATGAAGATGTTTGCAACCTGCTCCTTTGTAGCCATGTACTTCAAGGTAAGAAAACCATCTTGAATCAACTATTGTATGAAGTGTGTGTGGATCTCTATGTGCTTAGTACACTGATGCTCCACTAGATTGCGAGAAATATGAATGGAACTCTAATTGTCACACAAAAGAATAGTGGGACTATCAAGAGGAAAACCAAACTTAATCAATGACTGACAAAGCCAAAAAAAATCCTAGATGGTCAAATCTGCTGTAACACAATACTCAACCTCTGTGGATGATAATACAATAGCAGATTGCTTCTTGCAAGACCATGTAATGGGGCTAGATCCAAGGAAAAAAACAAAGACAAAAGTGGACTTCCTATAATTGGCATTACCAACCCAATCTAAGTTAGTGAAGCCAACTATCTGAGGATTTCTTGATGTATAATGAATACCATAATTTGAGTTTCCCTGAATATATCTCAAAATTCATTTGGAAGGTTTCCAACGACTCTCATGTGGATCATGTGAGAATTGAGAGACAATATCAATCATAACCAAAATATTAAGACATGAATGTGTCAGGTACAAAATATTGCCAACCAACTACCTATATAATGTAGCATCTATTGAGTGAGTAGTATAAGTAGAAGATAATACAACACTTGACTAGAATGGTGTGGAGTCAAGATTGCAATCAAGCATGCCAAATCTCTAAAGCATGTCAAGAGCATACTTCTTCTGAAATATGGAAATCGCATATGAAGATTAAATAACCTATAAACCAAGAAAGTAATGTAGAAGGCCAAGATATATCATCTTAAACTGATCCATCGAAGCTCACTGAAGACTCTAGATCATGGAGGATGAACTGCATGTAAGGATAAAATCATCCACATATAGCACAAGGATCAAAACATTGCTCTCTTATCCTTGAATGTACACTGTAGGATCATAATGACAGTGTGTGAAGCCAAAAGAAAGCATAAAAGCTTTTATCTTCACATACCAAGCCCAAGGGGCCAATTTGAGGCCATATAATAAATGAAAAATCCTGCAAACTAGTAAAGATTTCTCAATAAAAACATGTGTCTACTCCATATAAATCTCCTTATGAAGATCACCATAAAGGAAATAACTCTTCACATCCATTTGAAATACTATCCATCCATGTAAAGCTACAAGTGAAAGTACACTACAAATAGAATTCATCTTGGCAATAAGAGAAAAGGTCTCAGAATAATCAATACCTTTGACCTGAGAGAAAACCTTTGCAACAAGATCAGTCTTTTACTTATCAATAGAACCATCTACAACATATTTACCAGTATGGTACAACCACTTGGATTGAACCAAATTTCCTCCCTTAGAAAGATGAACAAGATCCCAAGTATGATTCTTCATCAAAGGAGAATACTCATCTACCATAGCACTATCCCACTTAGGAATACCAACTGCCTCTAAATTTTTTTGAGGATCATCCAAAATGGTATGACTCAAAATACTAACACATGATGTCTATGCATGAGTACAATGAGAGTTTGAAGGATCATTCGCCAAAGGTCCAACTATATTAATAGTATTGTTGGCCCATTTGGGTAAGGGGTGAATATTTTGAGATGGAGGGATAGTTGAAGCATTGTCCTCATCCTCAAGAGATGAATAATGAGTAATAGTGATGAGGGAGAAGCTAGGGATGGAGAATCCATCTGAGGAAATCACTCATCAAAGTAGACATCCTACCAAAATAAGACATCTCTAGAGTTAGGATCAAATAACATGTATGCCTTAACATCCTCATAGTAGCCAACAAATATTCAACTAGTCGGCTCTTCCTCTCCATGGATTTTCATTGAGCTTTAGGAATGAGTTCCCAAGTCTTACTACCAAAGACTCTAAATGAAGATACATCAGGCTTGACATGGGACCAAGCCTCCTCAGGAGTCATATGTTTTAATGAATTTTGAGGCATATATGATTTTGAATATAATTAGCACAATTAACTACCTCAACCCAAAAAGAAGAATGCATATTTCGTGACTGAATCATATAGTTGGCCATCTCTTGCAAATTTTTGTTCTTTCACTTAGCAACACCATTCTACTAAGGGATGTATAGAACTATAAGTTCATGTTACAAACCATTCTTAGTAAAAAAGTCTTGAAAAGTATGATTGGCATACTCCCCCCATTATTGATGTATCCACCTAATAGAAAGACTAGATTTCTTCTCCATGAATGTCTTAAATATCTTGAAAGAATCAAAGACATCACTCTTGTAATTAATAAAGTATGTGCCCATGTACGCTTGGAGAAGTCATCAATAAATTTGAGCACATATTTGGCCACTGAAAATGAAGTAGTTAGAAATGACATGAGGTCACTATGTATTAACTCTAAGGGTAGCTTATCTCATGTTGCTCTACTCATAGAAAAATAATCTCAGTGATATTTTCCAAGAGCATATCCATGACAAAAACCATCATTACAAGAATTATTAGGGAGTCCTAACACCAATACCTATGTACTCATCTTTTAGAGATAGTGATAATTGACATGACCAAAATGTTCATGCCAAATCTTACTCACAACATCTACATGTGCTATAAAGGATGAACCTGTACCAACTAAAATTTCAAAACCATCAAATCAACATAAACGAGAGGAAGAATCAATACTCCCAATGGCCATAATTATATTAAGATCATGAAGGTCTCAAATAACTACATCATGTGGGGTAAACCTGATTGTTCTATTAGTGTTAGATTGGAAAATCTCATACATTGAAAGAAGGTTGGTGGACATATTAGGAACAATAAGAACTTCCTAAAGAAAACCACCCTCAAGTGTGATAGTACTTGAGCCCAAAATTGAAAGTTGTGCAGAGTTTGCAATTGCAATCTGAGTAGTGCTATAATCTAAAAGGGATGAGAAAAATCTTGAGAGTGAGTCATGTGATGCATCACGTCAAAAGATCAAGTATTCATGGAGCTGCAAAAGGTAAGGCCCATGTAGAAAGAGCATGACCTTTACCTATAAATAAGGAAGAAGATCTAGGGGCTAAGATGTTATGATACTATATGGATTCCTCCAAAGCCTCTAATCTCTTCCAACATCTATTTACTAGATGTCCCTCCATACCACAAAAAATGCAAGGTTCATATGATTTCTTCTTCATCTTGGGGGAAGACTCACTAGAAGAAGTTTTATCATATCGAGGAGTAGTATGAGGTTTTTGTCTTTACTTTTAATGGTTTGGAGGAATGCTCGCTACCTAATGAAGTATTTATCTTGGAATTTGTTTCTTCGTGTCTTTCCCTTTAGATTTTTGTGCTACCAATGCCTAGGTTTTGGAACTAGAAAGAGAATCAAACTGAGTCAATTATTCATGAGTCCAACACTCATAAAACCTCAAAATTAGGCATGGTAAATGCATCACCCAATACATCCATAGTAGAGCAGAGAGTAGAAGAGAAGACTTGAAATGGCCCTCTAAGATTAGATAGAGTAAAAAGAACACATTCTTTGTCAGTTTTATTCTTCCCACAACCCTGCAAAAGAGTTTTGAGTGACTTAAACTTCTACAAGAAGTCCTCAATGGAGGGGAAAGAATCAAGTACAATTGGTGTTAATTTTTCCTCAATCTTGTGTCGTAGAAAAAATGACCCTTTGCTTGACATGGGATTATTTGGACTTAATGAGGCCTTAATCTAGTGTTGTGAGGCATTTTATGAGTCCACACTAGGTCTTGGACCCTTTCAAATCAATAACATGCTTTTAATGATGTCTTGTAAAGGTGTTGTAAAGTCTTGTAAAGGACTTTCATGCTTTTCTAGACATAATTAACTTATTTCTCCATAATTCAACATTATAAAATGTGTTTAATAACATTATTACATTAATCTAGAAGGTTCTTAATGTAAAATTAATGACAAACTAGTGTTGTAATGTGTCTTGCACATTCACATTGGTTTTTGTGCCTTTCTAGGCTATGTGGACCTAATTTTAGTGTTGAAAAGTGTATTTAATCACACTTTCACATTGATTTATGTGTCCCAAGCCCTATTCAACATTTACATCATCACTAATAGGTCCCTAATTAACCCATATTGTGCATCCTGAGGCTTTAATTGATCAAATACCTGACAAGATGGCATTTTAGACCTTATTTTCTAATTCCTTGGTTTCTTAGGTGTCAGAATGGCCCCTGTGGGACCCATTTTCCATGCATGGCAAATAAGTCCCATCTAGGTGGGACCCATTCACCATGTGTGGTGAATGAGTTCTATTTGGCCCCCATTTTGACCTTTGAGCGGGAAATGGTGAAATTTAAAGTTTATTTTCACTACATGTCGGCCTGTGATGAGGTATTATAGGGTACTAAGGCACAATTGTCTATAAATAAGTGTTTTTATCCTCATTTTACATCTAACAACTCATTCTTACATCTCTCATCATTAATTCATCACCTATCTTCTCATCCAAGCCAAGCAAGCTAGGGTTTCTTCATTAGAAGTCTTCAAATTAGCTTCCTAAAGCATTCAAGTGTTGAATCTTCATGTTATGTTACAAAATTTTTATATCAAATAATCATGACAAGGTAATATTTCCATTGTTTCATGCTTCATTACATCTTTTCATCATTTTGGTTTAATTTCCTAAAAGGGGTTTGACCAAGGCAAACCCCCATGCCCTAACATTCAACATATCTCTCTTTTGTCTTGTTTTTTTGTAGATTTAGGACTCTTGGAGGCTTGGAGATCATTGGAAATCAAGTTGTAAATTCATTCAAGTCATCTCTTCATCATTTAAGTCAAAACACCAACAAAAAGTCATTTTCAGACCTAAATCCAACAGTTTCAGAAGCGAACACCTGTAGAGAGCAAAAGTGCAGATCTAGCTCCACAAAATCAACTCCTAATTTTTCAGATTCTTGAAGGTGGACTAATTCACCACCCATGGAAAATGAGTCCCATATGTAGGCCTAAAAAGTGGTTTTCTTAGAATTTAGCTCCCAATAGTCAGAAATAGGTTTCTAGAACTTTTCATCAGAAGCAAGACTAATTTGCCATGCATGGCGAATCAGTCCCAGTGGTTATTAACAGTGTTTTTGAGACATTCTAGAATATTTTAATAACATTAATATGCCTCTAGGTGCACTTTGTTCAGTCTCATCAATTTTCATTATCATTTGCCTAAGTTTGTAGTTCATATTTGCAATCAACACTGTGTTTTCCAGCATCTTGCATTAGATTAGTTTACTTTCATTTGTCTACATTTCCATTAAGTTTCCAGCATTTAGACATATCTTCAGACACATTCTACACTCTTCTTTCCATTTCTTCTAGTGTTAACAAAGTCATTTTGGCCCATTGTCCTCCTTCTAGGTGAAAAACCCTAGGAAGGAGCTAGAGATCTTGGGTTGCCAAAATATTTGTTACAAATCTATAGAGCTTTATACTCATTGATGGTGTCAAAAGATCATTGAAATTCACCCACACATCCCTAGGAGTGGTGCAAGACTTAAGATGAAATAAGAGATTGTCTGAAACATGTAGTGAAATTAGTCCCATATCCTCATCTATCTTGTTCCTATGCTAAAATATCTCAAAGCAATGAGTCAATGATGGTTGTACTTCATCCAAAGTGGACCATAAACCATTATACATGAGCAATCTAGTCATATGAGCTTTCTATATATGATAGGTGTGTGGTATAAGATGTTCAAATGAAGAGGTGTCAACCATGCTGGTTAAAGTTTTAAAAATAGTGTGTGGGAAATATTTTTTGTTATTTGATGTATATAGATATTGAAAGTGAGAAATATACCCCCAAAACAAGGAAAACTAAACCCTAGTGTAACTTTGAGAGCAAAAAATCTTAAAAAAGAAAAACTACATCAGATAGATCTTTATGTACTTGGTCAATATAATGGAAAAATAGATTGCATGGTTGTGTAGAGCACCGAAGCACCTTTCCAATGCCTATTCAATCATAAAGAATGGAGTCTGTATGTTCAAATTATAACCTCAAAAGAGAAAAGAGGTAGGTTTGAATTCAACTGATTGTAGAAATTTTCTAGTAAAAAGTTAGGAAAGAATACCTATAGCACTAGATCGGGCTCAAAACTAGCTTTCTGAAGATATAAAGTTTTCAAAAAATGGACCAACAAAGAAAAAATTATGCTTGATTTCATAGAAGTTGCTTAATCTAGCTTGAAAAGGCACTTAGAGGGCTTAAATATTTTAGCCTGTGGGCATATGAGGGCCCAATTTTTGGATGTTGGAGGCTTTTTTTAGAGCCCCTAGTCATGCGGGTGATTGGGCGAGCACTTAAAAAACCATAGGGGGCTTAGAGTACAGGGGTCAGTCCTCTAGGTGATCACATGTGTGGGTTGCTAGTGCAAGGCTCAAGGGCCAGCAGATTGGGCGGTGTTGTTTGTGGCTTAAAATATAGTGCATAGTGGTATTAAAGGTGCTCTACACTTAAAATCTTATTTTATTTTTTAATCCACTATATAGTATGGCCTGACAAGGGCCATATAGGACCTCTATTAAAATTTTTTTTCCTCTAAATTTTCCAACACCAAAATTGGTAAAATTTGTAGTCAAAATTCATTGAATCAACCTCATAAACATAATGGTGAGGTCCTTTATGCACCAAAATGAACCTAAAGTTTTCTGACCTCCAAAAAATGTAAAACAAAATGATGTTGAAGCACCCAAGAGTAACTGCACACCAAAATAAACCTTCACGAAAAGAGAGAAGCAATAGGAGAAGAAATTTCACTAGGAGTGAAAAGGAATGCATTGAGACATGATGAATTACATAATGTACAAAGTTCCTTCTAAAGGCATGAAAATATGTGATGGGTGCACAACTACCTAGCATAGGAAAAAACCACCCAATGATTAAATAAATTAAAAGGAAAAACTACCCCTAAGTTAGCTTAAGGAAAATGTGAATGGTAAAACCATTTACTCTAACACCCCCCCTTAAGTGCAACTTAGGGAAACTAAAAATGCAAAATGAGATGTAAAAATGGGTCCCAGCAATGAGGCCATGTTAGCTACCCATTCACAACTACAACGCAAAACAAAATATCTCACAACAAGAGAAAAGGAGAAAGACCCTGTGGGAAAAAAACCCTCTCCAAAAGAGAGAAAAAAAAAATGTATGGATGTAGGACTCAATCAGACCCCCAAGGACTACATACATCATGTATATACAATCAGTGATCGCCCCATTGGAGGGAAAAAAGGAGATACTATAGCCCCCATAATGAAGAAGATTCAATGCTGATGAAATATGCCTACAAACAAAAGATGATCCAATGCCTACAAGCAACTCCTCTCCCCTTAGTAAGAAGCAAGTCCACCAAATGATGAACCCACTCCATGTCCAACTGAAAAGAGGAAGGAAGTCTCCAAATAAAAATCTCTGAAGAGTGAGGAGGAGTCTACAAACATGAATAATCCACCACATAATCATGATAAAAAACAACCAAGAAATTATGTGACAAATCAAGTGAAGGCTCATCAATGTTAATCTCCAAAGACAATCTAGATGCATTAACAACCACGGTGAAATTTTCATCAAAGAGGAGAGAAATCCCCTCAAGTATGTCTCCCAAATTTGCAAGATGAAACTCCACAAACAAATCTGAGATTCCTACCAAATAATCATCCATTAAAGCAAGATCTGAAAAACTATGACCAACTTGCTCAAGAGAAGAACTCAAATTTGAAGAAGTAGGAGGTGAAGGAGGGGAATCTCAACACTAGTCTCAAAAACACCAAGATTCAAGTGACCAAACTTCTCCTCACAAACATGATTCACCCTTGATGGAAGGGTATGAACATCGGCCAATGAAACATCATCATGTCAGGAATAAAATGATAAAAAGAATATAAGTGAGATGCATGATCTTCCACCCCCTTAGCAATGATATCTATAGTCTTTGCATCCCAAATGTATACATAAAGAACATCATTAAAAGATCCTTCACCCATATCAATAGAACCATTTCCACAAACTTTCATGTAAGTATTGTTACCCATCAAAATGTTAGGTGAACTACAAGGCTCAAAAGAAGAGAACATATCCATAGAAGATGCCATATGATGAGATGCACCTGAATTAAGAAGCCATTGCCCAATTTTGGGAATAGTGGAAGCCAAGAGTGCTTTATCTTTCATCCCATTAGCAAATCCTACATTCCTTGTTTGTGCAGGTTTGGATGATGATGCAGATGGAGATGCAGAAGAAAAAGGAAACTCTGATGAGGGTAGCAAGATGTTGTTCTTCTAAAGAAGGTGAGTATGCTCATCAATCTTCTTAGTATAACACCTATGCTCATCATGTCCAAATCTCTTACAATAAGCACATTTTATCTTCTCCTTTTGTGATGGTTCCTCTTTGGAAGAGGTTTTGGTCTCAGGAGTAGGATCCTTAATTTTCTCATTAGACTTAGAATCCTTACTTTTTTTCGTGTTCTTGCCACTTGAAGATTGAGCCATCAAGGCATGACTCTTAGGAAGAGCATCTATCTAGATTAACTTGGCCTACCCCCTATTCAATCTATCACTAAACTCCTCAAATGAAGGCATCTTATGATCTTCTCCCATGGAATCCATAGTAGAAAAGAAGGTATAGGCAAACAATTGAAAGGGACCTCTCAATTTCAATGACGATAAAAAAAATACACTCTTGATCATTTTTGGCATGACCACATCCTTTCAATTGTGACAAAATAAACTTGAGTTGTGCAAGGAAATCCTGAATAGTGGGAAAGGAATCTAGGGAGAGAGTGGTGATATTGGCTTCAAATTGCAATATTTTAAACTGATTGACCTTACCATACAACCTAGCAAGCTTATCCCACACCTCTCTAGCTGTTGTACACACCACAATATGAAACAACAAATTATCAGACACATGGAGACCTATGAGTCCTCTTGCCTCATCAATTTTGTTTCTATGAAAAAGCTTCTCAAATTCCTTGGTGAACTCAGGTTGCTTGGCATCCAACATTTGCCAAAGACCCCGAGATTGCAACAACTATGATATTTTGAGCTTCCATGTGTGGTAGTCGTGTGGGGTGAGTGGTTTAATTTTTGGTTCTAACATAATCTACAAAAGAGACCAATATGCTACTTATACCCCCCAAAAATGAATAAAACCAACAATGTGCAATTCCCCGAAACAAACTTTTACAAGAAAACACCAGATTTGAGGTGAAAAAACTAGTAATAGATAGCAAAAAATTTGGCTACAACACTTGAAATTGATGGAAAAAAATTCAAAAAGAAGAGTACCTCTTTCACACCATGCAACAAAATCACCAAATGAAACCACCAACCTCTCCACACAAGATCAATGATCAATTCACCACCAAACTCTCCACGTGATACTTGAATCACAAAACAGTGAAGGAACGAGAGTATAAAAGGACCGATTTTTACGAATATCTCACCAATGTGGGACAAAAGTTTTGTAGCCAAGTAAAAGAACAATGAATTTTTCACCCCTAGAGAAAAGAAAAAAACCCTAGCCATGGATGCAAATCACACCTCCCAACACAAAATTGGGCGTCCAAAAAATCTCCAAATAACAACAATCAATCTCCAAACACTACCTCTTTAACAGAAAATTACGTTGCAAGATTTAGAGAAAAAAACAGAAATCATCCTCTCTACAAAGAATTCTTTAACATTTTAAAAACTGCGCTCCAAAAATGCCTCCTTTGTAGCAAGCAATCCACCTTTGCAATAGAGAAAAACTTCATGCCTCAAGAAAAAATGCGGCCTCTTAGGAATTGATTCACAACCACCAAAAAAAATTGTAAGAGAAACTTTTATCGTGGCCCTCCTTCAATCAATCCTTCTGCCATTATCATGCCTTCAAACAAAAGAAATTCAACCCTTCAATACAACAAGTCCTCTCTGTTCAAATCGCTTCCTTTTGAATAGAAAATTGGGCTTCTCCAACAAGGAGAAAAATGTGCCTCTTCAAAACTTAATCATAGACTTCAAACAAAACAAAAAATGCCTCTCAAAGATATGATTCACACCTAGAAACAAAGGAATTTTGGTTCTTATTTTTTCTTAGCAAAATTCCACCACACACTGTCAGAAGTAAATCAAACATTCAAATACATTCACTAGCAATAGGAAAAATGTCTGGAAAAGATGAATCGCCCCCTCCAAGCTAAGATTTGTAGCCACCAATCACTGCAAAAAAATTGTGCCTCATACACTTGGATTATGAGAATTGTTTCCTCCAACAACAAATTAATGCATGGCGCCATAAACAAAAGGAAATTTGTTCCTCCAAAGCACCAGAAGTGTACGCCTTCAATGCACAGAATATCCTCCACCAATTAGCAAAGCCTCAATTCTTGCTTGGCAAAAACTCTTAGACTAGAAGGTGGTTGCAGTAGACAAGCCCTGATACCATGTTAAAGCACCTAGGAGCAACTACACACCAAAATAAACCTTCATGAAAAGAGAGAAGCAAGAGGAGAAGCTATTTCACCAGGAGTGAAAAGGAATGCATTTAGACGTGATGAATTACATAATGTACAAAGTGCCTTATAAAGTTATGAAAATATGTGATGGGTGCACAACTACCCAGCACAAATAAAACCACCTGGTGATTAAATAAATTAAAAGGAAAAACTACCCCTAAGTTAACTTTAAAAAAATGTGAATGGTAAAACCATTCACTCTAACAATTGAAGATTCCAAATTTGATCCTGTAACCCTAGTTGAGAAAAAAGCTCAAAAATGTAGAAGGGGTTTGCTAAATCCACACTCTAATACCATGTTATATTTGTGAATAACACGAGATGCAGGATCAAAAAATGAAAAAACACCTTCCATGCAATATCTCTGCAAAACAAATATTTGGTATTCCTCAACAAAAAAATAATTATAAAATGAAATAATACAAAGAGAGAGTGCTTTATAATAGCAACCCTAAATGATAAATGGATTAGATCATGACAAGTGTCATCATCTTGTGTGATGATATATAATGATCTAACAATAGCTCTTCAGTTGATAGGAAGAAAACACTCCTAAATTTAGCTTAAGTGCATGAGAATAAATAAATAAAAATAATAATTAATTAAAGATTAATTAGTTATTATCTAATACATGATTACTCTAACATCATCATCCATAACATCATCATTGAAATTGACACCAAGATTTTAGGTTGTGATAGGCCAAAAAAATAATATATACTTTCAAGACTCAAGAATAATTTTTCCATGATACAAAATGTAATGAAATAATAGTCTAACCAACACCATGAATTAGGTGATTGGGTTTTCTTGAGATTGTAACCTTATAATAAAATATTATGATCCATAAAATTCTAAATAATTCTTTTAGTGTATCCTGCAAGCTTGAGTTACCTCCAACAATAAAGATACCTATTGTTTTTCATTTTTCTTGTTTGAAGAAGGTGATTGGTTGATAGATCCTTGTATAAGTCACAATATTACTAAATCTAGATGACAAAAAAAGAATAATATTGGATCTAAATTTAATTATCTACACACACAAGGAAGTTGAGGGCTAGAACAATCACAAAGTATCGCATTTAGTGGAATAACTTATCGATTGAAGATTCTAGATGGGAAGATGAATATTTTATACATTAACATTTGCAATTGATTAGCATCAAGGTTAACACTTGTATGAATGGAGGCCATGCTATGTCTTTAATCCTATAGTGTGCATAAGGTTATAAGGTTATGAGTATTTATGTTGTGGCTGTTAGCATATCATATTGTTGGTGGTATACAGTTACACGGTATACAGTTATGCAACTGCTCTCGCAGTTTCTTTAACTGCCTCACCGCTCTCTGTGTTTAACCACTTCCTCTGCATATCTATATAAATGCAGATGTTTTCGTTATATGTATCTCAGATTTATGGAATAGATCGATCAAGCATTTGTCCCTTCATTTGGTATCAGAGCTTTGATGTTTTCATGCCTATGAAAATGGTGTGAGAAGGTGCTTGATCTGGTAGGCCGTGTGACCTTTGCTGTTTCCCTTTATTGCCACGTTGAAGTTGTATGGAGGGCGTTTGAAGAAGGAAATGGAATCTAGGTTTAGCAAGGATAGTGCGGGTTATTTATCATTGGTGCCACTTTGGTGTATCTTTGTTGAGGTACCTTGCATATGTTTTATCATTATGGCTAGTGCCTTGTTAATACTGTGATACTGCCATTGCTATCCACTGTTATCTGTCGGCCGATGAATTCATATACATGGGAATGTTATGCTGTGAATATTTTTTGTAATCTCGGTAACATCTAGATTGTGGAGTTGAATGTTTTATCCCTTCCTAAACATCATATACTTCTGTAAGGAGTGGACACTCTGAAATTGAGAATGTAATGTGTGAGTTCATATCTACATTGAAGTTGGAATTATGGCTTAAGTGGCTGTGTATTTGAAGTTGGTTTCCAAACAGAGTATTGAGTGCAAACAATAGTTATGCGAGCAATGAAAGAATCCAGTTTATGAAAGAAGGGGATTTAAAATTGGTGCGCACCATAATTTGTTCAAGAATTGAAGGTATGTGTTAGGAGGTTAGTTTTAAGTAAAAAGTGCCCTAGTGCGATGATGTGTATAACTGCCATCCCTGTCATCACAAAGCCATGAGTCATTTGCTAGATCCGCAAAAGTGCCAAAAGCTTCTAAGAGTGAAGGTAGGTGAGAACTCTCAAAGTAATATGTGGGAATATTATTGCTCAAATGTGCAAATCTTTTATCATGACGTTTCAAAAGAATAATACCATTGTGATGATTGTGGCATATGCATAGTTAGAGGACGTGATAATTTTTTTCATTGCAACAAATATAGTAGTTGTTATTCAGTTGGTTTGCAAAAGGCACACTATTATGTAGAAAACTCAATGCATCATAATTTTTCTGTTTATTTTGAGTATATTTTTTGATCCAAGAAGATGATGCACATTTTGATGATGGTTCCAGATGGTGGTAAGACTACTATTTTATACAAGTTGTAATTCGATGTTATCATTATTTCCATTCCCACTATCAGTTTCAATGTTGATACTTTTGAGTTGTAAGATGTTGTTCTTCTATTCATTGCAAAGAATGTTATATGTTGTATACATATGGGAGATGAGGTATTGTTCATGAATGTCCTGATGTTAGATATGATCCAAAGAGGGGAATGCTATTTGGCTATATCAAGGGCCATTACATTAGAAATAAGAACATTGTGAGTTTCATTTAGATTGGGGTTATCTTTGCAACATTTGACAAGGTCTCCAAAGACTCATCCAAGACATCAAAAAATAAAGTATAACAGGGTCATAATTATTGGAGGTTGGTAGCATTGGAGGATGGAGGAATTTCCATCATCTCAAGTTAGCTTCTCACTTGGAGATGATGCTTTGCATGAGAAGCATTTTTGGCTTTATTTTCTTTCTTTTCCTTGCTATTGCTGACAGATTTGAAGATACATGTATTGTGAATTTTTATTTTTGGAGACAAGTAAGGGGTTTGGCATTGAGCTCAATATGGATGGTTTTCCAATGAGCACTTGAGGCTATGATCCAAATTATATCCTTTCGAGGGTCATCTGACAACTTGATGGAGCCATGTGTTTAGAGAGCTCAATATGGATTGTTGTCGAATAATTTGAGGAATCTATGATTCGGGAGTGCATGGGAGGAAGAACTCAAGAATTCGGCTAGGGGCTACACCTTTACAAGGATTAAGAGAAAGCTTGATGGAGCTTTGTGTGAATCAGGATTTGTTTCTTCAAGGAAGATCTTCACAAAGATGTATATAAATTTAGTAATCAATAAGTTTTGTTATGTGAGCTTTAAGGGGGGTCCCTTGGAAAAGTGAATAAAAGTTTTTAGGGGATACATTTGTAGGAACAATATAATAAGGGAGGGAATGTTAGCATATCACATTGTTGGTGGTATACAGTTATGCAACTTCTCTTGTAGTTTCTCAACTACCTCATCACTCCCTTTGAATTCAACCACTTCCTTTGCATCTCTATATAAATGCAAATGTATTCGTTAAATGTATCTCAAATTTATGGAATAGATCGATCAAGAATTTGTCCCTTCATTTGCTACCTTAACTCTTAAGTTAAATTTATATAATCATTAATAGAGCCACATATAGGTAGTTAAGTCAGTCTAGGTGGCATCCAAGGCATAAGGTATACATATGAGCATGAACACAAAGAAATAGGTTTGGAGTGCTCCACCTTTTAGGATATGGAACACAAGGGGTAAGGACCTATTTCCTCTAGAGTTCATTAAAGGAAACCAAGATCCCTCAACCAATTGACTTGATTAAGGAATGGGGTAGAGTTAGGATGGTTTCCTTGGGTGTGATTAAAGAAAGGGGGTTCACCACTAAGGGAATGCTTAGAAAGAAGGAAATACAAATGATATATAAATCTAGCTATGTAACTTTGGAAATGAAACTTGAAATTAGAATAATGAACTGGAGATAAACAAAGGTGCACCTAAAAAATTGAAGGTTCTTGAAACAAGGTCTACAATCACGAAATTATGATTTTTGATACACATTGGGACTCATATGCCAGGCTGGGCGATTTAGTCCCAGTTTAGGGTTTTGGGCTAAATCTAGAATCTACAACTACTAATCCAGGATTTATAGAAAATAGCTGAAAAGTGGTATACTAGGACTCATATGCCCAAGGTGGTGATTTAGTCATAGTATCAGGGTTTGTTTGAAACTCTGATATCGTCTAGTGAGCTTTTGTACCTTCTCTTATGTCCAATCTCCAAGTCTGAAACTCAGAATTCTAACCTGTAGGTGACTTTTCGTCAAGATGACAACTTCTTGACAACTTTGACAATTTTCTTCAATCTCGTAACTTTGTCTTCAAAGCATCTTCAAGCTTCGAAGCACCTAGTTTTGCAATCACACATGTAGAGGAGAGAAAAATGTTGATTTGTTCATGGATAGGGATTTTCCTTGGTCAAACCCTATTTTGGTAATTAAACCTTGAAATGAAATAGAAAAGCATGAAAGGAATGATGAATGAACAATATGTAATGTTGCAAATCACCAAATCCTTGTAATAAAGGCTACAAACTTATGTGAAATGGCTAGCGTGAATGTAGATCTTGACTCTTGATTGAATACTATGAATCTTGACTTGAATTCTTGTTTGAATCATGAAAACCTACAACACAAATGTTAGCTCAAAAATACAAATGATGCATGATGACTTTGACATGATGCTTGATTCTTGAATATAGCTCCAAAATACTTGATAATCAGCTCTTGAATTCTCTTGATCTCATAAACTTGCTAGGATACTTTCTCATAAAATTTGCTAGATCTTGTTAGGAGAAAATATGTGAAATAACCTTGTATCTATAATTTTTTATGCCAAATTTTCTGAAATTACAACACTACAAGCTGACATCAAATCTAGGAGAATAAAATCCCACCAAGAATTGAATTCAAAATAGGTCCAAGCTAAAGCAGGACTCATACAATAGTTGGGGCATATGAGTCCTAGTAGCCTAAGCTTGGGACACAAATTTCAAGAAATGTTATGTTCTATGCCAAGTTCAAGATCAGGCCCCGAAACCTAGGTAGTATCCATATGCCCAAGGTGGTGTATGAGTCCCAAATCACTAAATCTGGAACACACAACCCAAAAAAATTAAATTATGATTGTTCATTAGTTAACTGTCAGGATTATCCCTAGGGAAATGCATTAAATAAGGTTTGCGGATGCAAAATAGGACCCAATAAGGCATAAATAAGCCCAATTTTCGCAGGGAGGGCCCAAACAAGTATGAAAATGTAAAGGGATACATTTTTCTACACTACAGAGCATAAGTTATTTATTATGATTATATTGTGAATTATGTTCTTCTTGAATACTTTTGTAGGTTTGATCCCTTGGAGTGGCTTATTATTCTCTACTATTTGTAGCACGTTTCCTATTATATTATTCTCTTGTGTAGATTATTTTATTACATAGTGTTTCCTTCCAAGTGCACATACTAGAGAAACTATTTATTTTAAATAAATTATTAGAAGTTATTTAACTATTTTCTTCTTATTAAGTAAGCTTAAATCTTGAAAGTTTAGATATCCATAGCATTTGTGCCATAACCATAAATCATTTGTGGCTGATTCGAGGGCATGAACATCATTAGGAATCAATTATGATGAAATAAATTATTCTTTATCCTTGGAACATTTGTTACAAGATGATAATTGCCTTATTTATAAAATATTTTAAAAAGATAGCTATTTTCAAAAATAGCATTATAGTTTTTTACTATGAGTTTCCCAACACTCAAAAGATTATGTTATAATTTTAGTGCATACTATGCACCATGAATAAATATTTTTTCTCCTTACTTTGTATTTACAACAAGATTATACAATTCATTATATAACTTCTTTGTCATTATTGAAATCCACGGTGCTTCTCATATTCATCTAACTTGACAAAGAGATCATTATTACTAGTCATATGGTTTGAGCAACCACTATTTAGGAACCACACATCTTTCTAATATTATTTTCCCATGTTATATGAATAATGCTTATTTTTTAAGTTGTGTACTAGAATCCTCAACATAATTGGCCCTTGATGTATTTAATTCAACTTTCTTCTTCCTACACTTGAACTCATAGAGCCCAAAATATTGGCAATTATTTCATTATTTCATTAGAATCTAATGATCCAATAAAATTATTCTTGTTCTTCTACAATATTCTCCTTCTCATGTTATTCCTATACCATGTCTTCTATATCTAAAAGGCTCCCATTATATTTTATTTTTTAAGGAGGAGGGCTTGGAGTTTTCTTTAATTTTTTTTGTAGATAGGAATACTTCGACCAAACTCTCCATAAAATGTTGTGTAATTTACATATGTGATTGCAAAATTAGATGCCAACTCCACCATATTTTGTCATTAGGTTTTTTCTTTATTCAATGAAAATAACCACTAGATCCTATTTTTCAAAAAGAGATCTTAAAATATTCTCTACAAATTTTCTTATCTATTATAGCTTTCCATTGAGACCTAGGCTAACACACTATATTTTTAGTCTTCATAGAAAATTCTCAAATAGAATCAAATTCTCCCATACTTAAAATTTCAAAGTCCCTTCTAAGAGTTTGGAATCTTACTATTCTAGCTTATCATATCCTTGATATGTAGTTTGCAAAGTAACTCACATATCCTTTGATTTTGTCATGTCAACATATGAGAGAAAATTTAAATATCCAATGCAAATTGATAGGAAATAGGCCCTGATTATCTTTTATTTCTATTTCCTTTTAGCTAATTTTGTTGACATGTTATAAAGGTATTAGGAACATTATGATCTACAAATTCAATGAATTCAACTTTCACTAGTTTCCAAAAATTATAAGACATTTATAGAATCTTCATTTCGATACTGTAGTATTCATAATTCTCTTATGCAAATTGAAAAAATAGAATGAAAAATTGCTATTAATCATACTTAAAACTTACACAATAAAATTACTTATGACATAAATTCTAATATCAATTTATATAAATAAAATATAAAATTACAACAAATAGAAAAAATATAGATATTGCATAAAGGAAAAGCTAAAAATAAAACTAACAAAGAGAGTTTCTATTTAGACATTATTTAATCTTGACAATTATAGAATCTTCATTTCGATACTGTAGTATTCATAATTCTCTTATGCAAATTGAAAAAATAGAATGAAAATTTGCTATTAATCATACTTAAAACTTACACAATAAAATTACTTATGACATAAATTCTAATATCAATTTATATAAATAAAATATAAAATTACAACAAATAGAGATATTACATAAAGAAAACACTAAAAATAAAACTAACAAAGAGAGTATCTATCTAGACATTATTTAATCTTGACTACATTAAACTTTTCCATTCACGCTCAGTTACACGCATAGCTGATCATTAACTCCCATCTTACAAAATATTTGTTACAATTACTAACAGGGAAAGCAAAGCCTAGCCACAAGATTGACTGAAAGACAAGACCAACTATTCTTAAGACCAGATGGCTTTCCCTATAAGAAGTCCAACGTCCAAAATGTCAGGGGGCCATAAGACGTTTTCTATTCTCAGTTCGAAATTTCTTATTCCTAAACCTTGTGATTAGGAATAATGAAATCAATAAGAATATATATAGCTATGATATCGTAGACAGTATTTTATTTAAGTTCATACGGATTCTTCTCTTTTGAGCCTTGAGTGAAAATTCCGAATGTTGTTTTCATATATGCAGCAGCATGAAGAAAACTATTGAAAAATACAAAAAGACTACCGCCGATAACAGTCATGGAGGCGCCATTACGGAGTACAATACTCAGGTTATGTCCTCTTTGGAATTCAATGCCATATAGTTTTATCTTCCTTAACTATAAGAGTATAAAACATCTAGAATTTTTTGATATAGTAAAAAAGGAGAAAGGAACAGAGTTTTGTTTGATCGAGTTCAGATTTGCATGTGAAAGATATATCCATTCTATTAAAACTCTCTATGTTAGACAATCTATTATAAAATAATTCTCCCTACGTATCTTTACAGCTAGACAAATAATTATATAATTTCTTGAATATTGCAGTACTGGCAACAGGAGGCAGCAAAACTGAGACAACAAAATGAGATGCTGAGTAACTCAAATAGGTAAGATTTTGTCCTACACGATATGTTTTTTCTACTGTTTGATTGTTCAACTTTTTCTTCATGACAAATGACTAAGTTGCTCTTGGCTTTGAGTCAGAAATCTTCTGGGTGAAGGATTATCTGATTTGAACCAGAAGGACCTTAAACAACTTGAGGCAAAAATTGATAAGGCACACAGCAGAGTGCGGAAGAGAAAGGTTGGCCAAACAATATTTTTAAACTATCCAATTGCCTGCTTTACATTGCATCTCAATTAGCGTGAGAATGTAATCGATCTCCAGACATTAATTACTTGTAGTTGTTCATGATCTCACTAAACAGGAAGAAAGATGTGTCGAGGAAATCGAGAGGCTGCAAAGAAGGGTAAGTAGTGTTGGCTACAAAGAGTTAAAAATTTCACCCACCATAGTTTTGTGTTGGTTAAGACTTTATTAAAAACAAAAGAGCTTAAATGGCTACTAAATTGTGTACATTGACATACCATACCAATGTTCTAGGTAGGCATTATTAAGAGCTGTAATTTTATCTTTTAAAGGGGGTGTAAATGGAATGATTGTGTTGTTCAGGAACACGAGCTGCATGAAGCGAATCAATATCTTCGATCAAGGGTATGAATTCTAGAGACTATTTGAGTTGTTTAGTTTTAATAGTTAATGTATAGGCTGTGTCTAAACAGGCAGTGCTTTGTGGTAAAGTAAAAATAGTTATGTGGGAACAGGTTGTGTTGAGAATAGAACACCTCCTCTTCAAGTTCTGTTTATGATTAGAACGAGTTGCAATTTATGTGTTGTGCAGATAATGGAAAACCAATGCAACCAGAACATGAACATGCTTGTACCCCATCCTGAATATGATGCAATGCCATCTTTTGATACTCGAAATTACATGCATGCTAATCTTATGATTCCCGCTCACAATTTTGCACGTCAGGAGCTAACAGCCCTTCATCTGGGGTAGGTTTATTTCAACATCTTTTATTTTCTCTTTTTTCCTTCCCTTGGCCCTCAATACAAATTTTGCTGCATAGGAGTTGCGTAGGATAATCTTTGAAAAGTTACCAAATTCCAGCCTTGATGTTCACTTTGTTGTATTTCAGCTAAAATGGAACGATGGATGCAAGCTTTTTTGTGAATGTGTGAGTGAGTATATATAGTCCCTGTAGAGCATAACTGAAGAGATTGCAGTTTACTAGTGAACATAAGATAAAACTCTCTACTTTATCAACTCTCTATGAGAGTATGATACAGTACTAAAACCTATTTTATCTATTAATTTCCTTGTTTATGCTACCTATTTATTTGTTATATATATATATATATATGAAGAAAAGAATATCTACATCAGGTACAGTTTGAATTTCATTATTTTGTTTTATTTAAACCAAGTCATGTTATTTGATATTGCATGGCATGCCAAGAATGCCGCTAAAAATTAAGAAGTCATTTAGATTTGTGTTTGCTTAGTTGTTACAATAATGGATTGGATAAAGCTATAAATAATTTTTAAGTTGAAAAAGGTAGCTACTGGATGCCAAAAAATAATTGTAAGATATCTAAAAAGATAATTTTGAAAATCTATAATTTGGAGGTTCCGTTTTGGAGAAGTGAGAATGAAGATTTAAAATTTTGTAATGTTTGAGAAGGTATTTCTGTTAGGTTTATGATTCAAAGTGTTACTTTGTAACTGTTTTAATTTATTATTTTATAATTTATGTTCTGTAATTAATAATTAATTTATATAAAAAAAAGTTGTAAAATTAAAAATACGCTTTTTGTTTTTTATAAAAAGTCACTGAATAATATGATTAGTATTGAAAATCTGAACATAATATAATTTATATATTTTTATTATATTTATAATCATAATTTTATTTCTATATTTGATATAAAGCCCACACTGGTATTAGAGCGTCAAATAACCATAGAAGGTGGATAAAAATATATTTTTATTTTAACAACGAGTTGTGATTGAGGAGGTTGCTTAACTCTGTCAAACAAATGTATCAAGCAAAAAACAACAGGGTAGATTAAGGCTTCATTTTCAATTGTATGGTGAGTGGTAAACGGGCAGGGTTTGTTGCAGAGAGAAAAGAGCATATAAAACAAGCGTTGACCATTTGTATGGGCAATGACACGATCTCTGAAAAAGATGTAGTGTGATGAAAGAAGTTACACCTTAAAAAAATCATTTGTCACAAACCTAAGATAATCTGGTTTTCAGATAGTCGTGAGGAGGATAGATATATTGCTCTTGAACTACTGCATAGGATACCATTTGACACTATAGTAGAATTGCTTCATTGGTAGCAATCCTTGTTTGAACATGCCAAACACAATGAAAGACTAGCAGAAGGGCAGTTACTCATGTAAACTGCAGTGAGCTGTGTGTAGTACGAAAGCTTCTGATATATGTGCGGTCAGGTTTGAACCATATTTTGTTGTTTGTCATATTCATAAAATCTTAAAAAGAAGGTTGCAATATGGACTATTAGGTAGTAGTAGTTATATTTGAATGACTTATTTGGAGTTTCCTTATAATAGAAAATAGGAAGTTCAAATTAATGGTTTTTTAATTTTTTCGAAAATGGCATTTTTTAAGTAATAGGCATTGTTATAAAGATCTGATTAGACTAAAATGTCATATCTTGTGATTGAGTTATAATGGTATTTTGAAGTAAAAAGGTATTCTTATGAAGATCTGATTAGACTTGAAAAAAATTGTTGTTTCTTAGACTTAACTTTTTGGTTTGTCAAAATATTTAAAATTACTAGTTCATGACATCTAAATTTATAAAGTTTAGAATATGAAGATGGAAAATGCATTTATATTCAATAGTTTTTGAGACTTGGTTGAGAATCAATCCACACCCTCATTGATGTTGCTACTTTGTTTAAGTTTCAAAAGAAAGACAAGAAATCTTTGGAATTATTAAAATCTTCTTGTTCTTTACAACTTATCATCCACATAGAGACTATAAAATTGGAAGATTGAAAAGTTTGGAAGATGGTTACGGATTTATATGACAAATAATCTACATATAAAAAAATGTATTTATTAATGTAGTTGTTAAACACTAAAACCAAGGATGATGCAGATGTTATAAAATATATCTCTAGGGTGAAAAATATACACTATAAATAAAGTACTACATGTGGTAAAATTGATAATGATAATGTTGATCTCTATGTTTTGAATCTAAACCAAACTTCAACTACACAAACTTCTTGGAATTGTTTTTGAAAGAGGAAAAAACGGGTTTTACAGGGACCCAAAACCACAAAGTTTACAAACAAAAGAAAAGAACGTCATAGACACCATAAGCAAAAACTTCTTGGAATTGTTACAACTAAGGAATAATGTTAATGTGATAACATTGGAATCAATATGTCAATTTATCACTTAACATGAATGCCAATGTGTAAAGAAGAAATATATTTTTGTATTTGAAGGAGCTTATGTTGCTTCATCAAAAGAAGAAAAGTCATCTAGATTATCAAAACATGAGAAGTTTTCTCACCATGGTTATTCGGATAATCCTACATATTCTTTTTTTTTATAGAAAATATAACAATGGATCCAAAAATAAAAGACTAGTGAAATATTTTTATGTAATTTTTTTTGCCATTATGCATATGATTGTACTTTAAAGAAAAGTCGAAGACAAAAAACTTCTATGATTTTTTTTACTTCTTTAAGATGAATCTTATTTTGTTGAAGATTATTTTATACTCTAAAATCTAATTGATTCAAAATGGATGTTAGAGGAGCCACTAGGAGGCTATAGGACCATTCCCTTCTCAACTTAGTTATTTGTTTGAAGAATGGGTAAAATGGTTGAGTACCAATTTTGGTAGGAGTAGATGGTTTAATTTTCCAATTTTGGTAGGAGTAGATGGTTTAATTTTTAGTTTAGTAGTGTATTTTTTAGTGTAGTATTGTTGTTTTTTCCCTATTTTGAGTTTTGATGGGGAGTATTGGTTTGGTAGGGTTGTGTTATTCTATTTCTACCTCTTGATTGATATGAGAAATTAGGTCCCGATAATCAACTAGTGAGTAGTTTTATAATTTTAACATGTATTGCCTATGGTAGAGAAGCAAGGAAAAGCAAGGTGAGGTGATATGATCTCAAATAATTGGTAATTTATTGAAGATTCATCTTAAACCTTGCACACATATCCCATTTTTCCCAAGAAAAAGGGGTACCCATTTTTATTTACTTCACTAATTTTGAGTTTTCAAGCTTTTGTCCTTTGATAAATTTCCTTTTAAGTAAAGGGAAGGTTTTTCTCCTTAGAAGTTTTACAAGTGGGTCTTTTTTTTGCAAAAATTAAGATTTATTTCTCATTTTGAGTGCCTTTTTTTTCCGGTTTTATACTTTTCCTTACCAACAAACTTTGTAAGTTATTTCTTGCAACACTAACTATTTATATTGTTGTAAGAGTTTGTGTTTTTACTTTATTTTCTTCCAATTATCAATTTACTACAATCTTTGTCTTTTTATATTTTATCATTGAGATATTTAGGTTCCTAACATCTTGTATTTATTGTTTAGTGTGAGTTTGAGGTCTTATTTTCTCATCTACATTAATTGCTAATTTCATGAGGTGTGATGAAACATTGATTCCTTATGCTTGGAAAGTATTTCCTTTACAACTCAACCTACCTCTTTGGCTCTATATTAATGAATTGGCTTCATTTATGTAATCCCATTTAAAATTCCTAGTGGATCTTCATTTACTTACCTAGCCATTATGATATGAATTCTAGAGCTTTTATATATTCAAACTTTCTTCAACCACTTCAAATCATTCTCATTAATCATGATCAATTAAATTTTCACTATAATCATATGATTAGCTAGAAGTAGGAAGTTTAGAGTGGTATGTTAGGGTTTTCTCAACCAAGGTTTAAATTATTAACTTTCACTTTTCTAGGTAGGGTGTGTTCTAATATATTTTATTCATACCATAATAGTTGTTTTGAATTAAATCTTTCTTGGAGAAATAATATGTGATATTAAAAATTAAAATTATTTAATGATTTTAATTTAAACACTATACCCTAAGTCTTAACCCATTTCATTTATTTTGTGGGATTATTTAGGCCAATCATTCTTTCAAGTCCTTTCCATGGTTAGGACTCTTTGATTTTTCTTTTTAAAATTAATTAAGTCGATTGTGTTAAGGTCATGATTAGTCCTAAATATTACAAGAGTGTAAGAATTTTTTTTATAAAGAAATAAAATAGTGCAAGACATCATGATTGAAATTTAGAATTTCAATAAGGCTATCCCATTAATCTTTTAGGAAAATTATGACAAAGTCATCCAACAAGGAAGCAAAGTTAAGGAATTTAGGAGTTTGATAGAGTATATCATATATGATATGATGATGATAAATGGAAAATTTAACATGTTTAAGGAACACCTAGAAGAGATCGAGAAGGTCCCAAAGTTGGATGTAAAAACTCTCTTCTCTAGGAATGTATGTTTCTAGCTTCAATGTAGTGAAGGACGTATTTATGACTTACAAGAATACTTACAATAAATCAAATTAGAGTAAAAACAAGGTAAAAAAAGTAAGAGAAGAAGATTCAAACTAAGGTGAAGTACCATGAGTCTTCCTATAGGTGCATTTATCATTTTTATCATTTAATTTGAGGTGGTTATAATAATGTTTCAATCATTAAAGTGAAACAAAAATTACTAGTTGTTAAGATAGGCCCAAAATAATAAGTAATTATTAGGGTAAGTGTAATTATTTTTCAATAAATTTCTTTTTGTCCTAGGGAATTTTTGAACTTAGAACCCAACTAGTTGGGCATTTATGTAAATTTCAAAATAGTTTAAAAGGTTTAAAAATTTGTAAGGTATAAATATATATATATATATAGTAAAAATTTATTCAAATTTTATATTAGCATTTTTATTGCAGATCCATTTTTAAAATTAGGTCATCTTGTAATGAATATTTCTAAAATTTTATTAAGGATGAAATCCAAGGTACTTTGCATGAAAAAATATTTTTATTATTGAATTATGGGAGGTGATGTATGGAAATTTCATGTGTAATATACTAAGTTCATCTGTTCATTTATTTATTTTTTAAATCCTTTGGCATTGTACTAATTTACAAAAATGGTGTGTTATACAAATCAAGTAAAGTAGGTTTAATTTTATTTTATTATCTTAATATAGTTTAAATTTGAATTCAATACAAAATGGATCTTTTTTTTTTCTTTATATAAACCATAACCCTTTCGAATTTTCTTTTAAATAAAATTAGAATAAATTAGGATTACTCTCAAAATAAGACTTGTAAATCTATTATTAAAATGCTTAAATGCAGGATTTGCTAATATCACACCATTGAAGTGATTATTTATCATAACATATAGAAGGTATTCATCATGTTGAATGTCTTATTTAAATTTTTTTAAATATTAAATACTATTTTAAAAAAATAAATTTATCAAGTGTTGTTACAAAGGTCAAATCAAGGGTTTTAAAATCTAAAAAAATAGATCCAAAAACTATAATTCTTTCAATATTCTTATTGATGTTTACTAAATAAAAATATCTATCATTTGGGTGACTAATAGCTTATTTTATGAAATTTATTTTGAACAAATTATGTAATTATATTTACTTACCACAAGCCAATTTAAAATAGACCTACATACATAATTAATTGAGTTATCATGTATCATAATAATTGAGTTATTATGTAATTATTTTATGGGACACCTACATACATAATTGAGTTATCATGTATCATAATAACCTAGTAATATAGACCTTCAAGTGGATTAATTTATTTAAATAATTAAGAACTTTTAGAAGAGGTGAAGTGAAGTGATCTTGTGACTTTACCTTATAATTTATTGTTGAGTATGTAGACACCCAAAAATGTCCTCTTACAACACCTTGTCACAACATTACATCACTTAGACATCTTGTAGTATGTTTTGCCCTAGGTACCCATGTCAGCATCTAATTAAATAAATCTTATTTATTTGACTAATTTCATTTATTCCCTTCCGATGCATAATCCATCCATTCCTCTAATGTTAATTAAATAATTTATATTATTTAATTAATTAAATCATAATCCATCCATTCCTCTAATGTTAATTAAATAATTTATATTATTTAATTATTTAAATCATTTCCATCCATTTCTCTAATGTTAATTAAATAATTTATATTATTTAATTAATTAAATCATTTCTATTCATTCTTCTAATCTTAATTAAATAATTTATATTATTTAATTAATGAAATCATAAATTCAACATTAATTATATAAATCAAATATTTATTTAATTAATAAAATCTTAAAAAGATCTTTTCACTTTCTTTCCAAAATTGAAACTCATGTGTATCTAATTAATTTATTTAATTAGATAATTCATCAATTATCCTTCTCATCTTTTTTAGGATTTATTTCCTTTAAAAGAGAATCAAAATCTTTCTATATTTTCACATCTTATCTTATCTTGTTTTATTTTCTTTAAAATAATAAATCAAAATCTTTCTATTTTTTTTAAATCTTATCTCATCTCGTTGTATTTCCTCTTTTGTCAAAAATCAAATCCTTATCGAATCTTATCAAATCTTATCTTTGTCCACATCGAAACTCTATAAATCTAACCTTTCACATGCCATTTGCATCAAATTCTTCAGACATCCTTATGTTGTCAAAATCAATCTTCTATCTTCCATCGATCTCCATCTATCATCTTCATCAGGTCATTATGCTGCTGAATTGAGCAACCAACATTCCTCCAACAATCAACCTTCAAAATATTGCATTCTTATGCAAGTGGAGAAGAGCCATGGAGGTCAATCAAGTCTAGTTTGAAAATTGGTTTGCATGTACTTTGTTTATTTTTATTTTCATTCTAGTTTGTGCTTCATGGTGCTTAATAGGATTTAATTAGTTTATTGTTTTCAACACATTAAACCTATTGATTTTTCCCTATCTACATTTTGGTGCCCACTGTGGGGCCTTGCCCCATTTTTAACATCTACTTGCAAGTTTTCTGATAGGTTTTCACATTCTAGCATTCAAATTTCTGACAAAAATTCTTGTTTTAGCACATTTGTAGGTTTTTGTAGCACATCCGTGGATTTTTGCAGCACATCCATGGTTTCTTTCAGCGCTTTTGTAGGTCTTTCGGTGCATTTAGGAGCTATTTCAGCACATTTAGGGAACAAAATGACACTTATAAGGAACAAAATGGCGCATATACTCAATCCATTTCATTAATTTTTTTGTAAAAAAATAAATAAATAAAATTAGCACATTTAGGAGTTCTTTTAGCACATTTAAGGTTTTCTGCAGTGCATCTGGCACTATTTTAGCGCATATGACCTTTGTTTTAGTGCTTTTATAGTCAAACTTAAGATGGCCATATCTTGGTAATATTTTGGTCATTTTTGGAGCTTTTTTTTTTTGAAATGGGATAGAATTTCATAAGCTATCCAATGGTGTAGGTGTTTATCAACTTTTATAGAGTTAAAATTTTCAAATTCTCACATATTCTTCATTGCATATGACTTTTGTTCTAGCACATTTGTAATTTGTTTTTTTTTTGTCTTGGTAACTTGTCGATGAATCATACGGAGCTCGAAAAGAATTTGGATTAGTCACAATATCAATTTGGAAAGTGAAAATAACCAAGTGCACTTGTTTCATCTGTCATCTTTTAATCATTATTTGCAAACACATTTGGCTATGGGATCTTAAAAAGAATCTTGTCTTCAATCACACTTAAAAAATTGGGTCTAAAATTAACTATTGTCTTCCATCACATCTTGATTCGGGATCTAAAAAGAATGAGTGCTTCCATTTCTTTCTTGCAGACATTTCCTTTTTAAGGGTCAATTAATAACTGTGAGTGTGAATCAAGTGCATGTGTAATCACAAACACCTCACTTGGTTTGCTTTTTTAAAACCCTTCATAGGAGGCCTGCTAGGAGATTTAATTACCCCTGGGGATGACCTCAATCGAAGTGTGAATCGAAAGACATGCTTGTTTGGGAGTTAAAATCTTGTCACTCTTGGCTAAGCCCCAAAGAACTTTATACCTTTGGGAAGTGAAGGTGAAGGGTGGGTTACCCCTTTCTCCTAGCTGTGTGGCAGGATTTTTCTTTCAAATCATTCCTTAGTCAACCTTGTGCAAACTAGCTTGAGACCTAATTGGCCATACCCTACTTGACTAGTCATAGGACCTATTAATGTGTCTTCCATGTGTTCTTGTTTAATAATCATCATTACATTATTTAAATTTCAAAATTCAAACTTTCTTATGTGTCTTGTGTGAGTGATTTATGTGTGTACATGTGTGATCATTCATTTAAGCATTACCAAATCAAGCTAAACACCAAACACATAAAGATGAGTCACTCTACACGTCCTTCCAACACATTCATCCTAATCACCCTTCTTAGTCACATCCTATCCATTTCATCCTAATCAATCCAAGTCATCCAATCTAATCATCCCACATCATCACCATCACCAACCTAGTCCTAGTCACGACTTGTCAAAATGGTCCTAATCATAAACAAGCCCAATCCTAATCATAAGCCCAAGGTCATAATCCAAGGGGGCTATCCCTCTAGGCCAAATCATGAGGCAAAACCTAAGCCCAAGATCATAATTCAAGGAGGCCCTCTCCCTAATGCAAATAATGAAACAAAACCAAAACCTAAAATCATACTTCGAGGGGCTTCTCCTACCGCCTCTAATGATGACATGAACTATGTTGCATACTTTGAAGAACAAATCGATATGCAAGAGCTTACACACATGTGTGACATCATTCCAACATTAGAAGACCTAGCATCCCAACTTCAAAACCTCCTTCGAACAATTCGCCAAATACCCCAACCCCTAGACCACCAAACCATACAAAGCCTTCAAACCCTCTTCCAAGATTTGCAACAAATTAAATCACCTCAAATCCAACACCTCCTAGCTCAAGCCAATCAATTCATGGCCACTTATCAAATCCAACAACCACAACATCATCCCCTATCCATTTATTATCAACCAATGCCACCTCAACCTAATGTGTCATCCCCTTCCACCTCATACCAATCGTATGCATCAACTTCTTCGTATTTCAATGCCACATCGACCTATCAAGCCACATCACGAAAAACACATGTGAATTTAAGTCCACATGGGCAACAAAATCAAGAGCCTTTAAATCTTAATGCAACCATTGACAAGGGGAATACCAATCTAGCACATTCATCCTATAACTTTATTATACCATCATCCAATCAAAATCAAAACCCTAAGCCAACACCTTCCACCCCTACACCTTGAAGGGATGTAACCCAAGGGCTACAAGAAGGGAATCAATTATCACCATGTCATTCAACACATATACTTGAACATACAAAAGAGTCCTCATCAAACATCATGTCAAGTCCTTCAAGCTAGCCATGTCATCCACAACCCCTTGAGCTAATTCAAGAGTCTCCCCTCATAAGTCCAAGTCACCCTCTATCATGCTCCTATGTTGTTGACCATCAAGAACATGGCAAGTCTCTCCATGAGAAATCCCCTTCCACCTCCATTCAAATAAAGTCATGAGGTATGTCAAGAGTACAATCCTAAACATGAGGAAACATTAACCCCTCATCCACATAAAGATCAATACCCTCCCAATGATTCCATTCATAACATACCTAATACTATTCATGATCAATCATCCATCTTTGATCAAGACCCCTTTTATGATCAAGAAGACCAAGATGATCCTCTTAGCCAACTTTATGCATTCCGTGGTCAAGATCTTTCCACCTCACCCATCCATTACGCACAAACATCCACTTCCTACGATGGGATAAGTTCCTCCCAAGCACACATAGAAGATCAAACAAATGCCTTGGATCTAAGTGAACATAATGCTAGTCAAGATCCTAATGATCCTCCATCACCCACTATCGACCCCATTGCAAGTCCATCATATCCACTTGGTCTTTCCACCCTCATTCATGAATGTTCCTCCTTAGAACAAAAACAACCATTATCTTCCCTTGCTTCATTTTCTCCATCCAATAAGGAACTCATGTCTAGTGTTCCACCTACACCTAGTCTCGTTGTCCATTGCATACTCCAAAACATGAACCACCAAGGTAAAGGTCTAGACCTTCATGAACAAGGTATGTTGGATCCCATCCATGTCAAAGTCCCTCCATGCTCTGATGCCCTTGGATATACACCCCAAGGACACCAATCTCAATATTTTGGTATTTCCTCCATGCCTCCTAAGTCCACTTTCCATCATAAAGCCTAGCATATCCCTAAAACATATGTTGCCCATCTCTCTTCCATCATCCTACAAATGTCAAAAGAATGTGACCATACACCTTCCACCATAAACTTTTCCACCATTGCTTCCAACTCCTAATATCCCTCCATCCACTTTACCACCATTACTCCCAACACCTAATATCCCTACCATTCAATCCTCTTATCCATCTACCTATAAACCCTCTAGACATCTTAATCATTACCAATCAATGAACACATTGTATAAACATGAAGCTTCCACTCATTCCACCATACCCATGGGATTCAAAAGAAAAAAAACCAATGCCTCTACCTATAAAGTAAAAAATCCTAAAAATCCTCATGCCTTAGGGCATCAATGCAAAATGTCAAAGCCAAGTACATATAAAAAGTTATAATAGCCCTATACCTCCAAAAGTAAAGGCCAAAACTAAAATGGTTTGGGTCCCTAAGAAAAAGGAAAGCAAGTCAAATGAGGCATCTACATCACAAAAATCCCAACCATCCACTTCCATCCCACATTCTCATTCCATTCAAAAGTCTCAAATTCCTAAAAGCCACAAGCAAAATACAATTCATAAAAATACTAAGTCTATGTGGGTACCAAAAGCACGACATCCACCACCTCCTAAGCAAACATCTTCATTGCTTCCTACACCCCATCCACATCAAAAGCTTCAAAGTTTATCACAGTGTGTGCAACCAGTGGTCATGGTTCCCTTCCATTTCACAACAATTCCACATACCTCCATCCCCTCACCCTTCACTCATTATCCTACATATCTCCCCCAAAATCTTCCTATGGTCCATGCTTTTGGCTAAGCCTCCTCATTCATCTTTTCCATAAGTCCCATATAAACCCTATCATCTTCCATACATAATCTACATCATAATCCATTATTTTCCTCCATAATCCATCATCTACCTACTCCATCTCCCTTTCATGTCATCCCTTACTGACATCTATGAGCATAATGACATTTGACATGGTCCATGCAATGACATCCATCCCTAGTGGGACTATCATCTTTCATGCAACTAGACACTTGAGTCCCTCCTATCCATATTCCCCTTCTCCTATCCAAAAAGTCAAAAAAAAATTAAAAAGAAAAAAATAGTAAAGAGAAATCCCTTCGTCCAACGGTGAAAACCTAGTAAACAGGTGCCTAGATAAGTACCATGATGAAAACCTAGCAAACAAGCATCATGTGTAGGTTGATCTTCTATGTAACTTAGACTTGGGGGCATAATATCTTATCTATCCAACCTATCATTTTCATGTCTTGTCATTTCCATCCTACCTACCATCTTTAGCCATCATACATACCTATCATATTAAGTCCACTTATACACCCTTCTCCTTTTGATCTTGATGAATACATAGGGGTAAAATGTTGAAACATGTTTTTTGGGTATCTCTTGACATACCTCATCCTTCCAAACAAGCCTATCATTATCCTATTTCATAAGCTTTGTCATGAAAAATCCTAAGTATTATACCTATAATGGGGCATGTTATTCCTATATGACATAGTCTTTGGAGATCACATCCTTGCTCTCTTATGATGCATACATCCATACCATCCATCCATCTATCATGAGCCTTTTATCCCTTATCCCATCACCCACCCTTGCACCTAAACTTGGTTTTCCCCTTGTCATTGGTATCTAGCACAAAGGCTACTCAAATTTTCATCCTTTGACACCTCAAAACATTTCAAAAGTCCAAAAAAATCAAAACATTTCAAAAATCCAAAAAAATCATAACACTTTCAAAAATCCAAAAAAAAATCAAAACATTTTAAAAAAATCCAAAACAATCAAATAGCCAACAAAAATCCAAGCAATAAAATCAATCCATCTAATTACTTCTTCCAATTTGATTGATTCACTCCCTCACCTCAATCCAATCATCCAACCATTCAATCAAATCACTCATCTTCGTCAAAACCATTTCATCCAATCAACTCAATCAAATCAATCCAAGCAATAATCCAAATGCAAGTCAATCCTTAATCCATACCAATCAAGTCAATCAATCTTGTCAAATCATCCAATCACATCCTTTTGTCTTGATCCTAATCTTGTTGTAAACCAAATCAACCAATCTCTCAGTCAATTATCATCATCCTTGTGTTGATCTAGGGATATATCATTCCCCACAATGACAACACTATCATCATCATCAATCAATCAATTAATCATCAGTTTACAACTTGACAGGGGCAATTCCTTGTTTTTTTTTGTATCATTTGTGCATGCTTTCTTGCTTGCTTGTGTGTGTTATCATTTTATTTTGCATTTGTATAAAATCTGTATCATTCCAGCTAATATTCATATCTTGTGTATGTTGGAGTAGCTTTTTGCACTATCCTTTGTATCTAAGGTCACATCATACCTTTTGTGCATTAGGACTTTAATGCTCTAAGTCTACTTCCTCATACATCTAGACAAGGTTGTATTACACTTGGTCACAAGACAAATCGTCACCTTGGTCCTTATCTCTTGGTGCATAACATCTAGTGCTAAATCAAACATCATGGTTGCTCACTTTCATTGTAGCATAATGCATTCTTCACTTCTTCTATCCATTCCTTCATAGATTTAGTTCTTGACCCATCCCTTTCATTTCGAGTGCCTACCCATTTTTGTCCAACTCGCCTATCCTCTCGAGGGGGCATCATCATTCCATCATCATCATATTCTAATATCATCATCCATTTTCCTCTATTCATACCTTAGCTTCTTTGAAATGATGTTACTCGACATATCATCATCTCAAACATCATCTCAAAGAGGGGTAAAATGTAGACACCCAAAAATGTCCTCTTACAACACCTTGTCACAACATTACATCACTTAGACATCTTGTAGTATGTTTTTCCCTAGGTACCCATGTCATCATGTAATTAGTTAAATAAATCTTATTTATTTGACTAATTTCATTTATTCCCTTCCTATGCATAATCCATCCACTCCTCTAATGTCAATTAAATAATTTATATTATTTAATTAATTAAATCATAATCCATCCATTCCTCTAATGTTAATTAAATAATTTATATTATTCAATTAATTAAATCATTTCCATCCATTTCTCTAATGTTAATTAAATAATTTATATTATTTAATTAATTAAATCATTTCTATTCATTCTTCTAATCTTAATTAAATAATTTATATTATTTAATTAATGAAATCATAAATTCAAC
Organism: Sequoia sempervirens; assembly: GCA_007258455.2. NCBI lineage: Eukaryota > Viridiplantae > Streptophyta > Pinopsida > Cupressales > Cupressaceae > Sequoia > Sequoia sempervirens. The sequence goes on along the minus strand of VDFB02330057.1, from coordinate 6,443 downwards.
ATTAATTAATTAAATCAAATATTTATTTAATTAATAAATTCTTAAAAAGATCTTTTCACTTTCTTTCCAAAATTGAAACTCATGTGTATCTAATTAATTTATTTAATTAGATAATTCATCAATTATCCTTCTCATCTTTTTCAGGATTTATTTCCTTTAAAAGAGAATCAAAATCTTTCTATCTTTTCACATCTTATCTTATCTTGTTTTATTTCCTTTAAAACAATAAATCAAATCTTTCTATCTTTTTAAAATCTTATCTCATCTCATATTTCCTTTTTTGTCAAAAATCAAATCCTTATCGAATCTTATCAAATCTTATCTCTGTCCACATCAAAACTCTATAAATCTAACCTTTCACAAGCCATTTGCATCAAATTCTTCAGACATCCTTATGCTGTCAAAATCATTCTTCTATCTTCCATCCATCTCCATCTATCATCTTCATCAAGTCATTATGCTGCTGAATTGAGCAACCAACATTCCTCCAACAACCAACCTTCAAAATCTTGCATTCTTAAATGCAGGTGGAGAAGAGCCATGGAAGTCAATCAAGTCTAGTTTGAAAATTAGTTTGCATGTACTTTGTTTATTTTTATTTTCATTCTAGTTTGTGCTTCATGGTGCTTGATAGGATTTAATTAGTTTATTGTTTTCAACACACGAAATCTGTTAATTTTTCCCTATCTACAGAGTATATTAAAATTCCTTTCAAAACACATGTGAGTGCTACAAGTACAAAAAATAATCAAGATAATGGTTATTGTAGTTTGATTATGAAGAAAAAATTTCATGCTACATGTGGTACAAATTGTTAGAGGAATGCTAAAAGATGATAAGTTTTAGCATATTCATGTTAGGTAGTGTTAATAAGAGGTAATGTATCTTCATACTATGAGAAGTAGTGCAAAATGACACTATATGTATAGGAATAAAAGGTGTTTATCACACATGAATGTGATGTGAAGGTTTATGAACTAAAATGATTAATGTAAGTGTCAAAAATAGTTAATCAATATTGAGACAAGAGATTGAATCTACAAAGTGGCAAAACATGAGTTAGATTGATGCATGTTATAGATCATATTTTGTTCCCCTCTAGATCAAGGGGTTTTGTTAGATTTATGATCCAAATTATTTTTTTATAGTTACTTAATAATTTTATGTTAGTTTATTAGTTTATGGTTTATATTGAATAGTTAATAGTTAGTTCCTATGGAAAAACCGGTAGTAAAATTAAAAAATGTATTACCCTTTATAAAGTTCATTGAATAATCTAATCAATATTGAAAACCTAAACATGATATAATTTGCATGTTCATTTATTATATTTATATTTATAATTGTAATTGTAATTTTTATTTCTATATTTGATTTTGGAGCCCATGTGCACATCCTCTTTAAAAAATAATAGCACCTTTATAATCTCTTCAATAAACTTATGATTGAAGAAATGATATTAGTTAAAAAAATAAAAAATAAAAATTTTATATTTAAAAATTTAAATTTTATAACTTAGTAATGTATTCGGTATTATATACCTTGCAATTTTACTAGCACTTATTTTCCTTCCACAAAGTGTTTGATAGTTAAAATTTTAGTATGAAAAAATGTTTCTCTTGCTTGTGTAATATTCACTTAACTTATATATACATCTTTATTGAAAGTGTGATAAATTTCATCTATTTAATATTTTTTGAAAAAGTAAATTGGGTTTTGACAAGGCCCAAACCATAGTACATAAGAAAAACATAACTATAACAAAAATGCTAACTAAAATATAACATAAAAGAAACCAATTTCTCAAATATAAAATTGAAACGAAGAAAATAGGTGTTCCACCTTTTGGGAGGTGGAACACAAACTAGGGTTTAAGGACCTAGAAATTTTTTCTTCAAGTTTCATTCAAAGGGACGCTAGAGATCTCAATCCAAGGATGGAATGAGGGAAAGAGATCTACTAGAAGGGTGTCCTAGGGTAAGATAAAAGACTCAAGAGGGGGTTCACCACCAACTTAGGGCTTGGAAAGACTAGTAACATGCAAAACCTAACAACAAAACCTAATGATATGCAAAACTTAAGTAAATGACCTAGAAAATGAAATTGAAATGTAGAATAACAAACTGAGAATGAGAAGAGGTACACCTAGAAGAAGGATGAGGTAAAAAAATGCTCCAAAATCTTGAAATCCTGATCTTTAGTGCCCATTGGGACTCATACGCTAGCCTGGGCGATTTAGTCCTAGACTAGGGTTTCTATGCCAAAAATGGAATCTATCAAGGATTGATCTTAATCTCCTGAAACCTAAAAAATGGCAGTAATGGGAATCATATGCCACAAGTGGTGGGTATGTGTAGGATAATAATGGAAAAAATAGGCCCTTAAGTGGCAAAAAGTTTAGAAAAATCAGAGTTAGGCAACTTGACGTAAAAATTTGAATAAGTTATATTTATTATTTCAAAAATATGTGAGAATATAATATTTAGCAAATTGAATGTAGTTTCTAAACTACTAGGTTTGTTTAAAAAAAAAATCTATTTGGTGAAAATTTGAAATTTCAATGCAGTATTACTTAAATTTCAAGGAAAAATAAGAAGTAGGTGTCTGTCTGACCACCCTAACCACAATAAGATGATAATATTTTTTTATAATATTTTAGATATAAGTAGAGGACTCATGTCTGGATGTGATACATATTTTTTTGTATTTTTTTTCCACTTGTAAATAATTAATTATGAATTTTTTATTATAACTTTTAAAAAATATAAAAATTCATATGTCTGGCCACCTTAACTTGGTCAAAACTTCATGAAATTCATTTTTTCTTTTTTTAATCCTATAGTATGTGAAGCATAGAATGTGATGCATGTTTTGGATTCAAAAAATATGATACTGTTTGAAAGCTATAGATGTTTTTCAATCAGCCTAACAATCAAGACTTTAGTCGTAATTCAAATAGAAAATGAATAATAATTACTTATTAAATTCAAAGTAAAGCATAATTTATATTGGTGGAAAGATGATAATCTCCTTTAAAAACCATTTTTGTTTAATCAATTTTGGATTAGAAAAAAAGGTCGTTAGCCACATACCCATCATATTGCCACTTTTTGGCCCATCTGGTGATGTAGTCCCAGTATTAGGGTTTGGCTAGAATTTGGGTATTCTCTGGTGATCTCCTGTATCTTCCTTCTTGCCAAATATCTGAGTCAAAAATCTTGATTTGCAACCTGTAGGTGACTTTTTGTGATCTTGCGATGTAAATGGAAACTTGACAACTTTTCTCCAATCTTGTAACTTTTTCTTCAAAGGATATTTAAGCTCCAAGACACCTAGATCTGCAATCACACATGTAGAGAGAGAAAAACTTGTTGATTGTTAGGAAATATGGGTTTTCCTTGGTCAAACCCCATTTAGGTAACTAAACCCTATGATGAAACAATGAAATATGAACATGAAACATGAAATATGAAACGTGATACCTTGAATGATGTCTTGGAATGTAAATCTGCAATCTAACATGAAGTGGCCATTTAGAATGTAGATCTTGATCTAGGATTGGATGTAGAACAATGCTCAACTTGGATCGAGGATGCTACATCACAACACTAGCTCAATAAGATGCTTGATGTATTATCCCTTTGACATGACATGATGGATCTTGAATTGCTACAACAAATGATGGAGAAATATGCCCTTGAATGCTTTAAAGATACTCTTGAATGTCCTTGAATACTCTTGTAATTGAACAAACTTGCTATTAGGAATACTCTCTTGAAAGTCTTAGGTGAAAATGAGTGAAATAACCTTGTATTTATACTTGTTTGGCCGAATTTCTCAAAATTACAACACTACAAGCCGACATCATATCTAGGAAAATAAAATCTCGCCAAAAATTCAATTTAACTTAGGTCCTAATTAGAGTGGGACTCATATGCCCAAGGTGGCATATGAGTCCTAGTGGCTCAAAATTTGGGTACACACTCCAAGATAGGTCCTTTTTAAAGTGAAATTCAAAATAAGGTCCTAAGACCTAGGTGGGACTTATATGCCCAAGGTGGCATATGAATACCAAACCACTAAATATAGAACATATGACCCAAAATAGTGAATTATGATTGGTTATTTGATATGTTTCAAGATTATTTATGGAAAAATGCATTTAATAAGGCTTGTGAATGCAAAATAGGGCCAAATAAGGTATAAAGAAGCCCAATTTATTAATGAAGCCCTAGATTTGTGTGAAAGTGTAAAGGCATACATTACAACACCCTAAATAAGGCACAACTAGGTTTATTTAGTTTATGATGTAGAGGTAAGGAGGACAAAATACTAAATTCTCAATTCCACAAGTAACTCAAGGCAGTGATCTCACAATTCATATTTATTGACACTTTTAGAGCATTCTTGGCAACGTCCCAACATAAGGAACCAATATCTTGACACTCTATTTGACCTTTGGTGAACCCTTCACTAGGTGATAATAACATATGCACTCATATCAAACCCTATCAATAACTTAGACACCTCAATCATAAGATCTTCCTTAGTGGACTATCCTAATTCTGTGTAACCTTTCACAGAGGCTTTTCTCATCATAATTACCAACACATGATTTATAGCCAAATCTTAATGACCATTCTAAATACCCTTTATGCTTCTCTCAAACATATCAAAATTTCAAATAGGGTTGTTTTGTAACAACACCCTATAAAATAGACTATCATGTTATAAATAGGCCTAATTAGGGTTCTTGAGACTATTCAACCTTAACAACTTTGGCATGCAACATCAAAGGGTGTCTCCCAAAATTTCAACATAGTTTTAATGGAATGAATGAAACTTAAAATAAAAAACCTTCCAAGGATTTTATAGCCATTCAATGTTGAAGATCTCAAAATACGCTAATATTGTCTTGTCTATGAATGTCACAAGTCTGCCTTAACAAGATAGTAAACAAATGGACTCAAACACTTATAGTTTCATAAAACCCTATCTAGAAAGGAATCACAATACACTTTAGCAACCTTTTCAAACAATATTACCCAAGAAGAATACCCACTCCACAATCAAAACACTAAATCCTTCACTGATCTCTGTTATTTTCAATCTACTACACAAAATTACAGTCCTAGGGCATCAACCATTCACATGCTAACCTTGATCTTTTGGGTTTGTAACTTTGGACTATGAAATTATATGCAAAAGGGAATAATTTCACAAAAAACTATAATTTTTCATTAGTAAAATGAGAGAAACCCAAAATTTTTTACCATTGTATACCCTAGTGGAGGGTTTCAGGTTGTCTATCACAAAATTACCATAAGTTTTACAATATATGTTGAAATTTCATGAAATAAAAACAAAAATGTAGAATATATTCAAAACTCCATTCATTCCAGATGATCTCAGGCCATGATTAGGGTTGTACCATCTATACCATGTTGTAGAAAAGAGAATTATGTAGTTAAAACATAGTTTTCTTATTGATTTCACTCCTCAACTTCAATACATCTTCATCCTCTCAATCTCTCTTCATCCCCAATGTACACAACTATTTTTTAAACCCTTCCCAAGCATAACCAATTTACCCCAATTGTCCAACTACCTCTTGACTCTTCATCTTCCTATTTTACACTTTTACAATATGACAACATTTCACAAGATTGACATTTTTTTGCAATATTTGACATATGACTCAAAAATTACCACCTAGGCCTCAAAACCAACACAAACAAGTTCAACATGGTCTATTAGATCTTATTACATGATTAAAACACTAGACTTATTAAACCAAAATTCCAAATTTTCCTCATGAAGGCATATAATCCATTAGGTGCTCCTACACTATACTCCCAAAGAAAATAAAATTCAAGTCCTCTTGAATCAAGAAAATCAACATGAGAAATATGTTTGAAAGTCTTTGACTGATATCTTGCAATTCCTACATTCCATCCTCCTTGAAACAATTCAATATTTTCTTTATCTTCACCTTAGGCTTCCCTAACTACTTGCTAAGATGTTTAGGCCTATCAAATGGCATAAGCTTCTTCCTATCTGCATCTCTAGATACATGCACTTGAATAATAATAATGACAACTTCATTTACCAAAAAAAATTGGTTATACCCATTACCACCCATGCATTTTTTTCTCTTCTTCTCACATTCTCTTGGTGACCCATGCAATATGACAACATCTACTTAAAGCATCTTAGTCTGCAACTCTTCATTAAAAACTTGAGTATCAACACCAAATTTATCAACATCCTTCTCTACTTGTTTATCTTGCTCATTAGACTCAAACAACTAAAACTGGTATGAAGATTCATCCACAACTATGTCTACCTTTTCAATCCAAATTTCTTCAATGATTTATGTTAAAACAGTCATAGATGTACTCACCTTTTCACTACTTACCTCTTCCTCTTTCTGAGATTGCTTT
>VDFB02330056.1:0-42533 GCA_007258455.2 Sequoia sempervirens | reverse complement strand
TGGCCTAACCTATGATGCCAGAGCATAGTCTTCTCTGCTGGAATTTTTACTTCCATTGAGTTTACAAAATTAGGAATATTTCCCTCTTTATCTCCATGAGTAGCTTTTAGTGACTTTCTAGAGACACTGTTGCATTGAACAGCTTGTGCATCCACCTTGTACAGGGTACCAATTTGAGCACCTCTAGCCACCACCATTGAACCTCTAGTCATCTTGCAGCCATTTCTAGAGAATGTGATTTGCACTCTGATATCATTCAACTTACTAATAGACAACCAATTTTGAACTAGACCTGGTATGTGCATAACATCATTAATTCCCTTTACTCTGCCATTAGGTAATTGGATTCTGACTCTTCCACGACCAACAATTTCCAAAGTTGAATCACTCGCTAAGTACACCTTTCCAACATCATATTCTTCATACTTCATGAACCAATCTCTATGAGATGTCATGTGAAAAGATGCACCAGAATCAATTAGCCAGACATCATCTGATGCCTGTGTAGCCAAGGCAGCAATGAAGGCTTCTGAATTAGCCTAAAAAGAATCATTATCAGAAGAGCCCTTCTTCTTCTTCTTTTTCTCCTCTTTGCAATCCTTTTGGACATGACCAGGTTGCCCACAGTTCCAGACTTCACCTTGGACTTCTTGCCAGGAGAATTTGATCTCCCCTTTGATTTTGATTTTGATTTCTTGTCCTTCTTCTTGCCTTTCTCTTTTCACCTTCCTCTGACAGCAAGAGATTCCTTTGCCATCTCAGAAGATTTCCTTCTCATCTCTTCTGACAAAAAAGATGTAACATCTTCCATCTTGAAATTCGATGTTGTACTCCCAATAGCCATCACCAGATGATCCCATGAGTCTGGAAAAGAACACAACAATAGCATACAATGATCCTCTTCTTCTGTCTTCACACCAACAGATGTCAATTGAGAAATTAGCATATTAAATGCATTCAAATGATCAACTATAGACCCTCCTTCCTGCATTCTCAAAGAATACAACTTCTTCTTCAGGAACAGTTTATTCACTAAGGACTTCCCCTGATAAATATACGCCAGTCTCTTCCATAAAGAAGATGCGGTCTTCTCCTCATGCACATTTAGAAGAACTGAGTCTGCCAAACAGAGCCTTATTAGCCCCTTAGACTTCTTATTTGCAAGGTCCCAAGCTTATTGCTTCACGCCTATAGGTTTCACTCCAGCCACAACAATCCAAAGATCACGATCAACTAGAAGATCCTCCATCTTGAGTTTCCACAACTCAAAGCCATTGCCATTGAATTTCTCTATTTCAATCTTTCCAGACGTACTAGCCATCTCAACCTGTAATTAGAAATAAGAAACTCTACAAGACTCCACTGAACAGAATTGACACAAAAAGCCCAATGTACCCACAAGGATAACACAACTGGCCAGGCTCTGATACCACTTGTAAGGAAAGCTAGATGCTGAAAACAACTCTCCTAACGTCAATACCTCAGGGAAGAATGCAGATATAATTTTAATTTTTCAATTGCAGTCCAATTAAGATGCACTATGAAGTAAATATCAGAAACAGAGTATTTGACAATCACACAAGAACACCAGATATACGTGGGAAAATCCTTACGGGAGAAAAACCAACCACACCAAGAGAAATCACTTTGTATTACAGTAATGGAGATTACATACAAACGACAGAGTTATCTTTCTGGTGTTTGTTTACACCAACATTTACCATGAACAATCTTGTATAGGAACCTTCAAGTTATAGTCAGCACATAATAGAATTCACTCTGATACCATTCGAACCATTCACACACAACTGTTGATCGAACCAACCAAATCACTACAGAGATTACAAACTATATTCAAGTCATTCTTGGCTGTTAAGCTTCCTCACAGAACTATCACAATGAATAGACTTCCAATGGTTCCAATTCAGCTCCTTTGATTGGCCGAATACCAGCCACATAGATAGTCATCGCTCGGTTAGAAGAAACAAACTTTGTTGGCATCTTGGTGAGACACTAACAGTGTCTCTCCGATGCCACAATACCTTCATATCGATGTCGATAAGAGTTGTTTCCATCGGTAAGAGGTTTCACCAAGCTAACAACATGTATCAGCTTCAGTTTTCCTTTCGGCAAGACTATTGTTCTTGCCAAGAAATCTCAACGAGCTTTCCAATGTTACACCAAAGCACCAAGCAGTCAGCGAGACCTATCGCTTTCGCTAGGAGATCATAGCGAGGTCCAAAAGTCTCATAGATGTGAGTTTATAATTCGGCCATAGTATCCCTCTTCGGTGAGACCACATATTGATAATAAAAGTCATAGTGATCTCAACATTCCTATCGGCAAGACTTACCGCTCGCTAAGAGAATTCATTGAGCAACATTAGGTTACACCGAAAGCATACAACTATCGGCAAGACCTATCACCTTCACCAAGAAATTATGCTGAATACACACAAGTCATACTGAGCACCAGGTCACAGTTGGCAAGACTTACATCCTTCACCGAGAGATCATACAATACTCCAAGACTTATCCCGAAGGCTCCAACATAAAACACTGTCAGCAAGACATGTATGAATCGCTAAGACTTCTCACCGAGCCACCATGTTACACCGATGACTTCAATGCATTATCCCGTCGGTGAGACTTTCCTATCGATGAGAGCTCATAGTGAACCACTAAGACTCTCCCTGATATAAGATATCCGATTGAATGGCCTATTGGCCAGAGATCTCTACAAGCGGTGAGAAGTCACAGCGACATAATCCAAGGTAAATGACATTCGGCAAGACTTTTGCAAGGTCACAACAACCTGAACAGTACAACAAGATTAAAGCTGCTAGTCAGCTAGACATAAGAGTTGTCATACCGACTTGGGTCCAACAGAGATTTCAGCCTGTGATGATTGAGGCACATATTTCCAACACATATCTCTCTCTCAAGTCATAATTTAAAACGAATATCATTTATATTTATATTAATATTAAAAATTAATTTTTAATAGATGTGGTTTGACTGAACATGTTTAGAATGTTCGACCAAACCCCTTCCAAATCTATTTTTTTATTGTATGTTAAACGGGTTTAGTCGAACCATGGTTTGATCGAACCCCCATTCAACCGAATATTATTTTTTTGTTCGACCGAACCCACTTATTTGCACCCACATCCTCTCAGGAACCAAAATTGCTCAGAATTTTGCACTTCAAAGCTCGATTTGAGAATGAAAATGGAGGAGATCTCAAAAACCCAACTGGTATCAAGTTTCCCTCAAAACGAGCTATCCAACGAATATAATTTTAATATGTTTTGATTATATTATCTATTTGTTTTTTAAGTTTTATTAAATATAGGGTTTTCCCCAAAAACAAAACTCTATGTTCTACACACATGGAAAAATAGAAGATTATAAAAAAAAATTTAAAAAATATGAGTGCACCAGATATTGGAGTCCTTGATCAAAAAAAAAAAAGGATTTCAATACATACAGTAAAAGTTATGCGTTATACGATCGCGTTATGTCTGAATTGTAATTTATTTGACTTTGAAACTTGATTAAAGAAAAATATTCAATAAAAAACTATCTAACCAAGTGGAAGCACTAGATATCGGAGTTAAAATCTAAATTCAAAAAATTAAATTTTATCTTTCAAGGAAAAAAGTTATGAGTTATCTGATTGTGCATCACTTTTAAAAATGTTGTTTTTGAAAAACCAATTTTCGTGGGAGATGGAAAAAGAACTGCAATCTAATTCCAAAAAAATTGAAAAAAATATTTTTAGAATCGAAAGACAAAATGTGACAAGACTCTAGTTTGCATCATCTTCAAATTCTTCACGGTTTAACCGCTATAGGTGCTCGAATGTAAAGATTTAGTTAAAAAAAAAGAATTCAGTGTCCAGTTTGGCCAAAAATTGTAAACCACTATTATGGGATCACCCCAATAAAATTCTTGGAAATCTCCTTAGATGCTTGACAAAAGAACACTCCACACAATGGGATATGATCCTACCCCAAGCTGAGTTTGCATATAATGATTCTGTGAATAGGAGTGTTGGAAAAATCCCATTTGAGATTGTGTATGGATTGCAGCCTAGAGGGGTGTTTGAACTCAAGGATTTGAGTGGCATGGAGAGGAGTGCTAAAGGAGAAGAGTTTGCAGTGGCCATGAAAGACATACACCAATAGATTAGAGAAAACCTTCAAGAGAGTGTTGATAAATACAAACAACATGCAAACTTGAAGAGGAGAGAGGTTCATTTCAAAGTGGGGGACTTGGTCTTAGCTCATTTGAGGAAAGAAAGGATACCCAAAGGAAAGTATTCAAAGCTATAGAAGAAGAATATAGGGCCATGTAGGGTGGTCCATAAGTTTGGAGAAAATTCCTATGAGATAGAACTCCCTCTTAGAGTTGCTATCTCTCCAATTTTAAATGTTTCTAACCTATACCATTTTAAAGGGGCCGTGATTGTAGGTACATCAAAGGTTCTAGATGAAGATTGGATCAAAGACTTACCACCAAGTCAACCATTGAATCTAGAGTGTATCTTGGACACCAAAGAAGCCAAAATAACAAGGCACGAGGTGTATTATGAGTACCTAGTTAAGTGGCAAGGATTTCCTATGGAGGATACCACCCAGATGATAGAGGAATACATCAAAAATAATGGTGCATTAGTTTAAGATCTTCTCTCAAGTGGAACTTGAGATTTTGTTTTCCTCGGGAGTATGGTGCAGGGGCACCTGGGTAGTTTTGTAAATAAGGGTCAAATGTCAAGTTTTGTGATGTTGAGTCAATTTTGGTTGTAATAAGGTCTATTTAGACCATTTTTCATGTTTTGAGTCATGTGGGGCTAGTCTTGTAAAAGGTTGTCAAGTTTTGCAAAAAGTTACAAAGTTGCTCAAGCAACATTTGCATTTTTGGATTTTGTGGAAGTTGAACTATTGCAGATTCAAATGGAAGTTAGCTAATGGTTGATTTTGGTGGGAAATGTTTAAATATTCCATGTAATGGTCGAAGCAAACTCGCGATGAAGTTTTGGTGATCAAAGAATAAAGGAAAGCTCTGTTTTCTGTGTTTTATAGTGCATTTTTGCTGCTACAGAGGTTTGTACGATTCCATACAGCCTGAAATGTGCTAATTTGAATTGGAATCGGTGATGGAATGAGTTAAGTCACATTTTCAAGTGATTTCATTTGTTTTCATAAAGTTTTAAGTGAGTTAGAGCCAATTTGTTGTAAGTTGCCTTGGGAAACCCTAAGTTTTGAGGGTTTGAGAGGAAGAACATGAATTAGGGACCATTCCACTAGTGAAAAAATCTAGAGGTTGGTTGAATGGAAGTAGATAGGGTTTTTTTAATGTTTTTAGGATTTTAGGAGTAGGGAATGGAGTTAGGGCTAGATTTGATGTAGCCCTAGCCTAATATATCTATGTATTAGGCTTAAGTGATTAGGTAGGCATAGGGTTTTGTTGAAGGGTGAGTTGGTGAATGTTCTAGTAGAGAAAGTATGCATATTCAGACCCCATGTGACATGCTAAAGGATTTGGAGTGAATGGTTGTAGTTTGGAGATTGAAATCCTTATTGTTGCTTTGTAAAACAAGCCTAATTAGGCCTAGTTGCAATGTAATAGTCAAAATTTGAGGGTGGATGATAAGAAATCTAAATTGTGGTGGAGATGGAAAATCCTTATCTATTTTTGAATTAAATATTATATGCAATCCCCATAGAGGCATATAAGACTTCAAGATTAGTGACATCCTTCACAGTTAGGGTTCTTTTATCAAAATTTTCTTCGATAAGCTCCATAACCCTTTCATTATTTATTAATTTCAATAGTACTAGGACTGGTCTGAAGGCACAAATACTAGTAACTACCCTAATTGCTTCTTTAGTTATCTTGTAGGGGTTATCTAAAAAAAAATCTTCATGAATGCAACTTAAGATTATTCTTACCCATTCCTTGCAACCGTAGAAGTCTGGAAAATATTTCTAGATGTCTAACCCTTTCGTAGCCACATTTGCATATTCCAACTTGTACACACCATGTTCTCATTCAATACATCATGTCAAACCACTTCAAATGATAAAGTATGATAAATTTTATTCAGCAGGGCATGGATGTAGATTCTTACATCTTCATAGTACACAAAATCCACACGAATTTTTGAGAATGCACCATCTTTGTCAACTTCCATCACCTTAAATGGAAACTTCTTTTACTTTGGCTTAGGTTTCTCCACAACATCAATCACTTGAAGGGTCACCATTGATAGTCCTTTTTAAATAATCAAACATCGATGCTAGGGTTTGGTACAAACTCACAAAAATCTTGAAAACCCTTTCTCTTTTCTTCACTCCAAACACCAATTCTTTTGATTGCAAATGACATCAAAACATTCAAATGAAACATAAAAAGAATAAATCATTTTCCTTAACCTTTTTTTATAAATGTGTTTGTACTTGTTAAGAAAACCTTATGCCAGGATTCTCTATGACATTACATGGATACAAGGATGCATAACAAACCTCTACAAATCATTCATTTTCTCTTGAACCTTAATCAAAAGTTTTAATCTCCCTCAGTAGACCTACACACTAGAGGAATTGATTCAATTCATCTTCCATGTTGAAATATTCAATATTTTATCCTTTTGAGGGGAGTTAAAGGATTTTCAAGTGATAGCCTCCTTATATAATGCTTTATCTCAATTTTTCATAGGATCTTGTGTAGAATGCACAAACACAATATCATCCTTTTTCATGTTCTCCTAACTTTGCTTCTATTTCCAAAATTTGGTATCTCCCATTTTTTGCTCAACTAGGGTTTCATCCTTCTTCTGGTTCTGAACAAGTGGCTTCTCAAAACCACTCATACAAAAATTTGCTATATGTCCAATCTTATTATATTTGTAGAACACAATGTTGTGCTCTAGAAAAAAATTATTTCTCCTAACTTTAGTTCTACACTCTACAACATTATGACCAAAATTTTTGCAAGCATAGCAATATCCATGAAATGAAACACCATATCTTTGAGTCTTCTTTATCTCCAGACAAGAATGAATCCACATTCTATCTTGTTATATTGATCCGTCTTTGCATCTTCAGAGGCTATCTTCTTCGGTTCTTCAGTACAGGCTTTCTCCTCCTTTGTTTCAGACTTTCCTTCTGCTTTGAAATTCTCATAGAGGTTTGCAGATGCACTGGTTATAGGAATTTTATGTTTCTCAAAGTCAAGACTTGATTTTTCTTTTGAAGACTTTTGAGAGTTGAGATTTCATCAAGAATGTCAGAACCTCATTTTAGATTTAAACCCTTTTCAATTTATTCTTTTTCTTTTTCCAACTCTTTTCTTAGGGAGAAAATCTCTTCTTCAACCTTTGAACATTCAACAATTTTGTCAATGAGCTTGAAATCCAGGCACTCTTCAACTCTTTACTTCTTCAACTTGAACTTACAACTTGCCAATTTTCTTCTCTAATTTTTCAAGTTTGAGTTCTAGAGCTTTTCATTCTTATCTCTCTTCATCTAGATCATTCAGGGAAGAACAAACTCTCCTTCACAATCCACTGGACAATCTTCTTTATTGAATTCAAATTCAAATTCATCACCCTCCTTTTGGAGTATGGCCTCTTTTTCTTGAGAGCTCTTCTTCTTAGATACTAGACTATATTTTCCATGTGTTCCAAAGATAGGATCTATCTCACCTATTAAACTTGTATTAAGAAACCTTGCTCTAATACCAATTGTTGAACACATCAAAATACTGAGAGGGGAAGGGAGAATCAGTATGCTTTAAAATTCAATCCCAATTATTAACTGCTGAAACCATTTAAGCATTCAACTACTAAAGAAAAAATAGGAAAGAAAATAAGCACACACATAAGAACATAGTAGGTCACATCAAATTTATATGGAAAACTTCAGTAGGGAAAAACCATAGTGAGAAATGCTCCTGGGAGCTACTATCCTAAAGACATCCAAAATCCAAAATAGGAATTCATAACCAAATGAATGTAGGGAAAAATAAAGACATTCAAAATCCAAAAAAGGAATTCATAACCAACTCATAAACCAAGTTCCACCTTTGAACGCTTCTCCTCTTTCTTCTTCTCTTTGGGAATTAAATCCACCACTGTTTGTCCATTTCAACCAAATGTATTCTACATAACAATTCCTCTTCCCCAAATGTAAAAGCTTCGTCTAATCTCAGATTAATTTATATGATGTGTTTCGAATTTTTTTCTATCAGTTCTCTTTGATCTATATGTCCATCTGTCTCAACAAAGATTTCCCCTTTCTCACCACTAACTGCCTTAGCCCCAATATCTACAACTTTCACTTTTTTTAACACCTCAAGGTATTATCTCTCTCTCTCTCTCCTCTTTTAAACAATATCTGTCAACAACTAATCAGGGATTCCACCTATGTTCCGGTGGGTGATCCAACTGATCAGGGATTCCACCAAGCAGCCTTTGGACAAACAGTCAACCACAGTCCACGAACAAGCAAGTAAGATGGTTTTTTGACAAATAACTAAGTGAATTTAATTACACAGGATGTAATCAACTCAAGGGTCGCTTTCCTTTTTGAACACACATAGAGCAATGAAGCAGGACATCATATACAAAATAAAACGTCTATCATTCAATTGTCTTGGCTGGAGGAATACAAGTTTTCAGTCTCTGTAACATTTGAACAGAAACAATTTACACATACATGATTAAACTTCTTTGACTATTGTATCTACTGTTCTCTGATACTACTATTAGGTTAGGATTGTAAAAATAAACAGAATAAACTATATTTGTTATTAAACAAAACAGTGAAAAGACACTTTAACTGCCACAAATAAATGGAGAAACACACTGTTAAAACTAAATACATCGGTAAGATTAATATTTAACATAAGAAGGATGTTGCAAACATAACTTCTAAATTTAAAGAATAATTGAACATGTTCCAAAATAGGAAAACAAGTCAAAAAGTATTCCTAAAGTCATCTGTGTTTTAATCTTTTAGGCGTCTTTATTGAGTTTTTTTACTTAAATTAGTATTAAAAGATCATGCTAGATCAGATATAATTAATGTTTATTAAGTCATCTGTGTTTTAATCTTTTAGACCTGTGTCTTTATTGAGCTTTTTTACTTAAAATAATATTAAAAGATTTTTTTCCTTAAATTAATATTAAAGGATCATACTAGATCAGATATAAGATTTTTTTTCCTTAAATTAGTATTAAAGGATCATGCTCAATCAGATATAATTAATGTTTATTTGAGATTTTACAATATCTGTTCAAAGATTAAATGGTATATTAACATAATAGTAATAAATTCTGGCTAACTTAACCTTGTAATTCTAGTAATAAATTATGGATTATGCTAGATCAGATATAATTAATGTTTATTAAGTCATCTGTGTTTTAATCTTTTAGGTGTCTTTATTGAACTTTTTTACTTAAAATAATATTAAAAGATTGTTTTCCTTAAATTAATATTAAAGGATCATACTAGATCAGATATAAGATTTTTTTCCTTAAATTAGTATTAAAGGATCATGCTAGATCAGATATAATTAATGTTTATTGGAGATTTTACAATATCTGTTCAAAGATTAAATGGTATATTAACATAATAGTAATAAATTCTGGCTGACTTAACCTTGTAATTATAGTAGAAAGCAATGCATACTATCTGAAAAGAATTAAATCTGAGCATATGCAGCTTTATTTGATTCAAGTGAAAGGAAACAACATATAAATCATTCGGATCAACTTTATAGACTTCAAATACATGAAACACATGCCTTTTTTTATCCATATGTAAGGCATGAACCAACACTTCCTTGCAGAAGAACTCCAGAGCAATAGGTAACAAGATGTGGTAGTCTTCCTGTGCTAATGACAGGAGGATATTGCCTGCGGTTTCTGTAAGGAGGAGCAACAACACGTCCATTGTACATGAATTGGTGAAAAGTTGCACCACCTAAAAGTAGGTCACCATTTGATTGGATTTTTGGCGTAGTGTCCCACTTAGATTCAAAGCCTGGGTACCATTCAGTTACTTCTTGGTAGTTCCCAGGTACAAACACATTCTTCTCTGAATAAATCTGTGCATGCACTCGTGCCCCAATTGCGTAAGATCCCCAATTTCCATACAAATTGTTCACCACATGACAATATCCCCATCTGAAAGGAAAGGAAATGAAATTACTAAAAATATATATTGATGAACTGAAAAAAAAAACAAATCCAGAGCTTTTTGTTTTCCTTTTTGCTTTTTCCTCAAACATATTTCCTTTGATAATTTATTTTTCAATTGAAAACTTAAAACTAATTCTTCGAAGATTAATGCCACCACAAGAACAACAATCCCAACTGGGTCTGGACTATTGATAATAAAATCAATAATCATATTTAAAGATAAAATGGATTTATCTATTTATTTTAAAAATATATTAATAAAGATTTACCTGCAATGAGGATTGCGCTGGTCTGTATTTGTAAACCAGTTTCTATACACTGTGACTCGCATTTCCTGATCAATTGTGTCTGAATCTTGTGCCCCCAATAACATATTGAAGTGATTATGAGACAGACGACAGTTTGAAATTGTAATGTCAGTAGAACCCTGAACAGCAGATACCAAACCAAACTTGCCATTAAAGCAAGTCAAGTGATCCACCCAGACCTTTCTGGAATTGAATATATGAACTGTATCGAAGTTGGTGTCGCTGACCTGAATGTTATGAAGAATAACATTCTCAACTCTATTCAATCCAATTGCAGAGCCAGTGATGATAACTTTCACTCCTCTGCCATCTACGGTTGTGTGGCTGAAGACATGCAACATCTGTTGCAGTCTAATTGTCATATCACGCGAGAAGGTAATCCATACACCATTTGGATTTGAAGAGTAGAGTCTCACCGCATAACGCAAAGTACCTGGAGCAGGATTTGTGGGATTATCACCAGATTGGGTCACTGTGTAGGACAACCCTTTTCGCCCACCTTTTACGCCTCTTGCGAATCCTATGGCACACTTGGGCAAGAGATGCCCTTCCCCACAGCCGGAGAACTGGCATTTCGTTCCATCAAACCCTCTGCAGATACTCCCTCCATTTCCTACCCATGGCTTTACACCTCCTAGCACCATCAGAACGAATTAGATTTTTAATATAAAAGCAATCCAAAAAAATAATATAAATCTATGAGGCTTTTCTAAAGCCTGGAACAGAAAAAACGTACATGCAGCTAAGAAAATACTTCTAATTTTACTATATTTCTTTTTCTGCTATATGGCATACCATTTTTGACTCTTAATGATTGTCTGAAAGTAAGAGTCTTATTCTTGGAAAATATATCAGCAGCAGCTCCATGGTGGTCTTGCACTACTGAACCAGCAAAAACACATCTAACAATAAAGGCAACCAGCACCAGCCACAAATGGAAACTCTTGGTGCCCTCCATCTCCTTCCAAGTAATTAGGGAATGAATTCTTACTGAATAATCTTATATTTTCTGTACTCCTCCTCTTCAAGGAGATCACAGGAGAAGACTCCTACATTCCAAAGTAATACACCCCTATACATTAGGTACAATGGGAGCGAGTATATATACATAGCAAATTCTAATGAGAACAAGGTTTCAGATTTTATTATTTTCATATGTGGGGAATGAACAAGGTTTCAGATTTTATTATTTTCATATGTGGGGAATGGTGGTGTTACTGTAAAATTGTTATTTATTTTTTTTTAAATTTTTTGATTTGGAAGTATATTTGACATAAATTTAGTAGAATAATTATTTTTAATTCGTATTTTTAAATTAAAATATATTTTGAATAAATTTTGTTTAATAGGCACCTCTCAATTTTTATGTTTAAACTAGAAAATGTCTTAGAATAAATTTAGTAAAATAGATACTTCTCAATTCTTATTCTTAATTAGAAGATATCAGGTTGTTAGGATACTTCATATCTACAAACTAAAATAGATACCTCTCAATTCCTATTCTTAATTAGAAGATATCAAGATGTTAGGATATTTCATATCTACAAACTTAAAAAATTAGAATACATATTCTAAAAAAAGACAAGTTTCTTTTATTTCCTAAATCAATTGAAATCATATCTACACTAGATCACATTCAATGTCTGAAATTATTATTATTTTTTACTAATCTAAATTAATCTCAAATTCATAAGATATCATATTACATTTATCTATAAATACTATAAATATCAAAAGAACTCCAACCAATTTGGTTTTTTGACAACTCAACTTTGTTGGATATCAGAATACAATATCTCCAAATATTACAAATTATCAAAATATCTTAAATTATATTACTTTCAATATTTAAAATTATCATTTTTTTGTAAATTGTCATTTCTTTGAATAACCTCAATTTTATCATATGATAGGTTACATATTTGAATGTTGAGTAATAAGAAGCTTAATTCAATAACAGAAAAATATAAAAACTAAAAATGAACCTCAATTTTATAAATTATCATTTCTTTTAACAACCTCAATATTATAATGACATGCTACATATTAATATTGAGCTATCACATTTTTTAAAGGAGCTCAATTTAATAACCAAAATTTAATAAAAATTAGAAATAGACTTCAGTTTCATAAATTATATATTTTTTTAACAATCACAATTTTAAAATATAAAAAGTTACATCTTTAAATGTTGAGTTATGATTTTTTTTATAAAAATAGAAAAAATAAATAAAAACTAGAAATAGATCTAAATTTCATAAATTATTATTTTTCTAAAACATCCTTAATATTATAATAAGACAACTCACAATTGTTGTTCTGTTGATGTTGTTTGCTGGCTGTCTCGCCTGGTCTTTGTTTTATGTCCCCTTTTAGGAGCCCTTTCCTTTGCTTTTTTAATCAAAAACATCCTCAATATTATAATAAGCCAACTCACATATTTGAAAGCCCAGTTATCAATTTTTTTTAAGAACCTAAATCTAATAACTATAAATTTATAAAAACTAGAAATGATAGTTTCTTAATGTTATAAATTATGATGATAGAAACAATATTTAAAATAATAATTTTACTACCTATCATCTAAATTTCAATTTTGAAAGAATAAAAAACAATTTAAATATTAAAATAAAAGAATTGAGAAAATAAAGCTTTATATATATTTTTTTTCAAGAAGAATGTTATTTCACTTACTAAGACAATAAAAATTGTAATAATTTTTTTTTGTTCTTTATTTAACATTAAAATTAACATAAAGTTAAAATCTACACTCATATAAGGAACAACGACACCAAATTTTTATAACAAGAGAATGAAGATTACTGAGAAACGGATGGAGAAACGGTTGAGTGGAAGAGACGGGCAAAAACGTTTGAATCCTGATGGCTGCGCGGGGGAGGATGAGGCCAATCCGGAGGATGGAGGAGAAACGGATGGACTGCCTGGTCCACGTGGGTCTTCTCTTCTCTCTACGGACCTTTCCTGATGAGGAGCATTAACAGCTACAAGTTTGTGAAGCATTAACAGCTCTTTCCTTGACTTGGAATTGGTTGTAACAGATCAGTCTTTTTGGGACTGATTCATACTATTTTTAGTCTTCAGTTTTTGAGTTTTTATGATTTTGCTGTTGACAGTTGACAGCTGTCCCTTGTTTGTTTCTTTGTGGAGTTAGTTTTTAGGAGTCTTTTAGGTATGGTCCCATGGAGAGGGGCTTCCTTAAAAATCTCAGCGTATGTTGCTTAGCTTTTTTAGGAATATTTTAAAGTTCTTGGTCCCATGGATTTAATCTGACAATTCTGCTTAAAATTTTAAACTCCAAAATTTAAGGAATGAACTGTAGTGCTTTGATAAAAAATAATAAATAAATAAAAATTCTCTCATTTTTATTTTCTAATAAGAATTGAAAATTTTAGATGAGAGACAAGTGGCATAAAAAACTCCTAAGTTGTAGGGGCAATTTCTAGCCCCACCCCAATTTCACCAGCTGAAATATTCATTCCTATACTATAGGGGCTCCTATTTTTCTGGAAAAGATTCCAATTAATCCTGTAGCACAATTTTTTTTTTCCCATGGGACCTCCTGCTCCATGGAAATAGAAGCTCAAGCTCCCCCATGGGACCATGCAGTTATTATCCGGGGAGTCTTAGAGAAGTTAGAGAGTTTTGAGAAAAAAAGAGTGGGAAACAATTTGATGAGGGGTTACATGACTAGTCTGGCGAAAGACTCGGGGTGCTAGTTTATTTTTGTGAGAGGCTATTATGTTTTATGGTTTTAATTTTGGATGGAGCTATTGGCAATAAAATATTATTGATTTATTCTCATGATTCTTCCATTTTCTACTTTTGTTTTGGTTTTGCTATTTTTGTTATTTATGAGAATTTGTAGGTGTTAATCTTGGAGCTGCATTAGTTTTGGTATTAGGGCAACTAAAACAAAAAAATTTTAAAAAAAATCTAGAAATGGCTCAAAGAGGAGCTCGCATGGCTTGGGGACGAAGAGGTAGGAGAAATGCTAGATTGAGAGGTGATGCAATCAATGAAGTGCTTAGACGGTTGTAGGCCCTTGAGGCTAGACTTCGTCATGAAGATTCTAAGGAAGAAAATGAGGTTCAAAGAGGACAGGCAGCAGAAATAAACCCAATGGAAAGACTTATTGAGGCTATCAACAAGCAAGGAACTAGAGTCAAGGTTGAAGTCCCATATTTTAAAGGTGATCTAAATCCTGAAGTGTTCTTGGATTGGATTCAAGATTTAGAAAAATATTATGATATGGAAGGAATTGAAGAAGATGACCCACGTAGGGTCAAAGTTGCAACATCTAGGATGAAATCTCATGCAGCTTTATGGTGGGAGAATCTCCAACATGCTAGGAGAACTCAAGGGAAGGAGAAAATTAGGTTGTGGCAAAAAATGTTAAAACATTTAAGGCCAAGTTCTTACCTTCTGATTATCAACAAAGCTTTTTAGAGAATTTCAGAACTTAAGACAGAAGGAGTTGTCCATATCTGCCTACACTGAAGAATTCATGAAGTTACAAATCAAGACTAATTTACAAGAAGATGATGAGCATACTGTGGCTAGATATGTTAATGGACTAAGATTTCAACTCCAAAATGAGCTTGCTTTAATCAAAATAAACACTGTGGATGAAGCATATCAGCTAGCCTTGAAGGCTGAGGAGAAATTGAATAGAGTCAGCAAAGTGGGCAACAAAAGAGGTGAGAGTAGCTCAAATAGAGGAAGAGGGGGCTCTTCCAAATCAATTACTGAAGAAGAGACTGTGATTAATGAGAAGCCGAACTTCCAAGGAATGGGTGGTTTTAGAGGTAAAGGAAGAGGACACCCAGTCTTGGGAGGCTGGAAACCTTTGAGGTGCTATATTTGCAGTGAAGCTCATAGAGCTATAGATTTCCCTCAAAACCCCAAAAGAGCTATGATGACTCAAGAAGAAGGAGAAGAGCCCATAGTAGAAGAAGTGGAAGCAAAGACGGGAGAGAGTTTGATGTTGAGAAGGACCATGGTAGCTGGGGTCAAAGAAAACACCCAAGTTGATTGGAGGAGAAATAGTGTCTTTCGAACACAATGCAAGTGCAAAGATAAAGTGTGCAAGGTGATTGTTGATGGAGGGTCTGCGGATAACTTGGTAAGTACATAAATGGTACAAAAATTAAATCTTTTTTGGATGACCAAACCAAATCCTTATAAAATTTCATGGCTAAAGAAGGATCATAGTGTGCTTGTGAACCAGTCTTGCTTAGTTGAATTCAAAATTGGCCCATACGAAGATAAGGTGTTGTGTGATGTGGTGCTAATGGATGCTTGTCACTTGTTATTAGGGAGGCCTTGGCTATATGATAGAGATGTAATCCATCATGGTAGAGAAAATACTTATGAGATACAACATGGGGGAAAACTCCATATTTTGAAGCCTTTTAAGGAAGAAGGATCAGCAAAAATAACAGCTTTTTCACTATCTACAATAGGGTGGAAAGAGTTTTTGAGTCAAAGGGTGAGATATGTTATCTATTGTACCCACAGAGCAAGGAGAAATCAGATCAGCAAATAATTCCTTTGGAAGTACATGAATTGCTGCAAAAATATTCAGACTTGATGCCAAGTGACCTACCAGCTGGTTTGCCTCCCTTTAGAGGCATTACTCACGAAATTGATCTAATTCCTGGTGCTAAACTTCCAAATCAAGCAGCTTATAGAATGAATCCTATAGAGAATGAGGAAATGAGAAGACAAATCACTGAATTAATGGAGAAAGGATTTGCGAGAGAAAGTATGAGTCCTTGTGCCACACTTGCTCTACTCTCCCCTAAGAAGGGAGGGAAGTGGAGACTTTCTATGGATTCCTGAGCCATTAACAAGATCACTGTGAAGAATCATTATCCATTACCCATAATGGATGACTTACTAGATTGTTTGTCAAGTGCTAAGATCTTCTCCAAGATTTACCTTATAAGAAGTGGTTATCATCAAATTTAGATTTAGGAAGGTGATGAGTGGAAGACAACTTTCAAAACCCAAGATGGGTTATTTGGTGGGTGGTGATGCCATTTGGACTGTCCAATGCACCAGCTACCTTCATGCGAACAATGAATCAGGTATTTAGATCACATATTGGGAAATTTGTGATAGTTTATTTTGATGATATCTTAATCTTTAGTAAATCCTTGAGGGAGCATGTAGAACATTTGACGATAGTACTTGAAATACTTAGAACAAAAAGGGTATTTATCAATAATGAAAAGAGTGAATTTTGCAAGGACAAGTTGGTATTTTTGGGCAATGTTATTTCATCAGATGGCTTGAGCATGGATCCAGAAAAGGTCAAGGCTATTCTTGAGTGGCCTACTCCTCAAAGAATTACTTAGGTGAGAAGCTTCTATGCTCTAGTAAATTTTTATAAGAGATTCATCAAGAATTTTAGTGGAGTAAGTGCAGCATTGACAGATTGCACAAAAGGGAAGGCTTTTTCCTGGATAGAGGCAACTGATCTTAGTTTTGAACAGCTTAAAAAGAAAGTAAGATAAGCATCTATTCTTTCCATACCTGATTTTGAGAAGCTTTTTACAGTTGAATGTGATGCTTTAGGGGTAGCTATTGGAGGAGTGTTAAGTCAAGAGGGGAAACCGGTTTCCTTCTTGGTGAGAAATTAAATGAAGCTAAAAAGAGGTACACCACTTATGATAAAGAATTCTATGTCGTGGTACAAGCATTAAAATATTGGAGGCACTATCTCTTACATAAGGAGTTTGTTTTGATGATTGACAATCAAGCTTTAAAGTATATAAATTCACAAGGTAAGCTATCCCATAAACAGGCTAAATGGGCTTCCTTTTTGCAAGCTTATACTTTTGTTGTGCAACATAGGAGTGGTAAGAGCAATGGAGTGGCTGATGCTTTGAGTAGAAGGCACCATTTATTAGTTGTAATGAGTCATGGATTGGTTCGATTTGAAGAAATGAAAGGTGAATATGCCAAAGACTCCTATTTTGGTAGCATTTGGATAGCTCTAAATAGTCCAAACTATACCAATATGCATTCATTTGAAGACTACATATTGTTAGATGGTTTCTTGTTTAAGGGGTCTCAACTTTGCATTCCCCTTGGATCATGAAGAGAAAAACTAATAAGGGAGTTGCACTCAAATGGTTTGGGTGGACATTTTGGAAGAGATAAGACCTTTGGACTAGTTAGCGAGAATTTATTTTGGCCTAATATGAGGAGAGATGTGAACAAGTTTGTTGTTGCTTGTAGAGTGTGTCAAACAACAAAGAGGGTAGTCAAAATACTGGTTTATACATGCCCTTACCTATGCCGAAGGAACCATGGGTTGATATCTCTATGGATTTTGTTTTGGGGCTTCCAAGAACCCAAAGAGGCAATGATTCAATGTTTGTAGTGGTGGACCATTTTTTCCAAAATGGTCCATTTTATACCCTGGAAGAAGACAAATGATGCGAGTTAGGTGGCACACTTATTTTTTAGGGAAGTTGTGAGATTGCATGGTGTTCCAAAAAAAATAACAAGTGATAGGGATGTCAAGTTCTTAAGTCACTTTTGGAGAATCTTATGGAAAAAGTTGGATAGCAGGTTGCAATTCAGTTCAACATATCATCCTCAAACTGATGGTCAAACAAAGGTAGTGAATAGGAGCTTGGGAAATCTATTGAGGTGTTTAGTTGGAGACAATCCTCGACAATGGGATTTGGTGTTACCACAAGTAGAGTTTTCTTATAATTCTAGCATAAATAGATCAATTGGTAAGTCTGCTTTTCAAATTGTATATGGTGCAAATCCTAAGGGAGTCATGATTTAGTTGACTTGCCAGTAAGTACACATAGCAACCATGAAGCTACATACTTTTTAGAAAACATTCATGAGATACATCAGCAGGTTAGACTCAAATTGCAGTCCATGAATGAACAATATAAGAAGGCTGATTTGCATCGAAGAAGTAAGGTCTTTCAAGAAGGAGAGTTGGTCATGGTACACCTATGCAAAGAAATGTATCCACAAGGTGCCTACAACAAGTTGAAGCCAAAGAAAATTGGGTCCTGTAGAATCATGAAGAAGATAAATGAAAATTCTTATCAAATTGAATTGCTAGAAGATTTAGACATTAGCCCCATCTTTAATGTTGTTGACTTTTATTCATACTTAGCTGAAATTGGTGATGGACATGTAGACGATGAGCAAAATGAGATAGATGATGACAATTTGGTCAAGAATTTTCCAAGGAAGACAAGACAACAGATTGAACGAGTACTAGATACCAAATTGATGGCTACTCGATCTAGTTCTTATAAGTTGTAATTTGTTAAGTGGGAGGGCTTTCCTAATTCTTACAACTCTTGGATTTTAGAAGTTGACTTACTAAAGTATAGCAAAACTTTTCCACCTCATGCACCAAAACCAAAATAGCCAAGAGACCCAATCTTCTTTTAGAGCAGGGGAGGATGATGCAGAGCATTAACAACTACAAGTTTGTGGAGCATTAACAACTCCTTCCTTGACTTGGAATTGGTTGTAACTGATCAGTCTTTTTGGGACTAATTCATACTATTTTTAGTCTTTAGTTTTTGAGTTTTTATGATTTTGTTGTTGACAATTGAAAAATATCCCTTGTTTGTTTCTTTGTGGAGTTAGTTTTTAGGAGTCTTTTATTATTCAAGGAGTCTTAGAGAAGTTAGAGAGTTTTGAGAAAAAAAGAGTGGGAAACAATTTGATGAGGGGTTGCATGATTGAGTCTGGGGGGAAGAATTGAGCTACTGGTTTATTTTTCTGAGAGAATGTTATGTTTTATGGTTTTAATTTTGGATGGAGTTATTTCCAATAAAATATTATTGATTTATTCTAAGGATTCTTCCATTTTCTACTTCTATTTTTGTTATGCTATTTTTGTTATTTATGAGAATTTGCAGGTGTTAATCTTGGAGCTACATCATTTCCTTGGTCGTTGGGCTTACGCCATTATTTTTTCCTATTGATGTTTGGTCTATTTGGACTGGACCTGCATTGTTGTTGTGGAGGCTTGTGCTGGTTCGAGCTGCAAGGATGATGGGAGAGTTGTTGATGGGTTCACTACTGCCTGGTGTTTCTTTTGCTCTCCCTTTTGCTGCTCTTGGTGTAGGTTTTTCCTACACTTTCCTATGTGTTTCAGGCTTTTTGTTGGGTGGTGGATGTGTTGTGTGCTGTGGGTTCCTATATTTTCTTGTGAGGCTTTGGGTGTGGTGTTGGTTGTTTTTTCTACGGATTGGTTGGAGGATTTTGTTGGCCTAATCTCATAGCATGTCTAGTATGAAGGGTTGGAAGTTGCTTTTTCTTGTTGTGCCTACTCTCCTCTTTCTCCATTTATAGGACCTTCTTGCTCTCTCTGGATTTTCTAGGGGTTTCTTTTGCCTATGTAAGGGTGCTTTCGTTGTTTTGGGTTGTGGTGGCTGGTTTTCCTCTAGTGGAGTGGCTTTTGGAAAGTTCTTGGCATGTTTTAGACTCTGACTGGTGTGCAAGGTTGGAGGTTGGTCTTGATTGTCTTGTTGGCTTTCTTCTCTCTCTATTTGGAGGTTTGGCTTGCTCTTCCCTTCCTCTTTTTGGACCCTTGGTGCTGGTGATTTCGTTGTTCGAGGTTGTGGTTGCTAGTTTTCCTCTAGTGGAGTTTTTTGTGGAGAGTTCCAAGCATGTTTTAGACCCTGACCAGTGTGTAGGTTGGAGGTTGTTATTCAATTTCTTGTTGGCTTTCTTCTTTCTTTGTTTGGAGGTTTACCTTGCTTCTCCCATCCTCTTTACGGTCCCTTGGTGCTGGTTTCTGCCTTAGTGAGGATGCTTTCTTTGTTTGGAGTTAAGGTTGTTGGTCTACCTCTAGTGGAGTTGTTTGTAGTTAATTTTTGGCATGTTTGATCCAGGAGGATCCAAGAATCTCAAAAATATCACAGTCTCAAAATCTCTCAGAACCGACATCATTGGATAGAGCTTGCTGACATGATCTTGATGCAACCTGTATTGCGTCAACAGAAGGTCATATGCAAGAGTTATGTTTGGTCAAAGGTTTGGTCAAATAGGCAAATCAAGCATTCAAAAAGGTGGAATTTGATTGTCTCAAATCCAAGCAAAAATGACACCAAGTTGTAGTGCTTGTCGTGCTGATTCCAGAACTATCCTTAGTTTCGAAAATGGAGTCCATATGAGAAAAATAGAGCCAGTCAAAGTTTTAGTCAAGATGATGATGTCAGCATGTGACATGGCAATTGACTAGATGGTGACATGGGAGTTGCAAGTGATGTGGCAAAAATCTCACAAAATTCACATACCATGATTTATTTTTGAAAATAAGGTGTGGAGGATTATTTTATCTCACAAAAATCCATCGGATTTTGTGGGATCCCAATCAGATTTGGTGGGATCCAAATCTCCTAAAAATCAACAAAAATTAACTAATGTGAAAAAAACTCCTAAAATAACACTAAATTGTTATTTTATTTTTAAAATCAACCATAAACTCAAATAGCCGGTGAATATAATAAGACAAGGGATTAAAAAACAAATTCCAATTGTTTTATTAAGGGTTGTTTAATGTTTTTATTTTTAATGGGGAAGTTATTGGTTTTATATAAACGGTTAGTGTTTTTTTGTAAGGCTTATAATTATAAAAGCCAAAGGAGGGGGTTAAATTGTTATTTTATTTATTATGGTGGTTTTTAACCCCATATGCAAAATTTATGTATAAAAAGGTGATGTGATAGGCCTTTGTGGCAGGAGGTGCAGGAGTAATTTTTCTGTTTTTTTGAGAGAATTTTTAGAATTTGAGGAGAATTTGGGAGAAAAATTACAAGGTGTTGCAAAGCTTGGATATTGTAAGAACATTGAAGCTTGGCGATATCAATAAAGCGGTCCAACGTTGAGAAGCGGACCCAGAGACGTAGCTCAAATTGAGTGAACTCCGTTATCAAGTTGTTTGTGTCTCTCTTCCATCTCTTTCTTGTTCTCTCATTTATTTTGGTGTTATGTTCTCTCATGAATGTTATTATAGATAATTTTTTAAAGTGTTTGAAAGCATTACTCAGTTTCATAATTTCAACGGTTAAGATAATAATCATGCATTACTGTTGGATCGGGAATTAAATCTGTAATTGGATTAAGTTTTGGGAAACTTTAACGTCCTAGTTTATAGATCAAGTTGGTATCAGAGCAGTTTAACAGGAAAATTGCAAGTGGTGAATGTTAACCAGGTTGAAACTGAAGCAAGGAGAAGGTGCACTTATAGAATTCAACCTAGAGATTGGGAAACGAAGGACTTTTCCACGATCAGAGATGACAGGTGAACAAAGTTCTATAGAGCTATGAGAAATCTTTCCAAAAGCTTTTCTTGAAATGAAAGCTATGGTGGAAGTTCTTTTCCAAGAGAGCAAGAACGACAGAAGAGAAAGGAAGACAAGAAAGAAAGGAGGAAAATGAAACTACTTCGAAAGAAGACAAAGGTAAAGGAGTAGGAGGTGGTGGTGACCCTCCTGAAACCTCCATCCCCATCCTCTTCATCTTCTTCATCGTCTTCTTCTTTTTCTAACTCTTCTAAAAAGAAACAAGTTGTGCAAACACCTTTGTTAAAACTAGATGTTAAATTTGAGTTGCCTATATATAATGGTGAATTGGATGCAGAAAAATTGGATAACTGGCTTAAGCAAATTGAAGTGTATTGCAGGGTTCAACAGATCTTGGATGATTCTTCCAAAATCCAGCTAGCTACTCTTAGAATGGGAGGCACTGCATTGGTTTGGTGGGAGAGTAAGATTCAAGATGATCTTGCTACACACGGTAAAATCATTTCATCTTGGTATGAGTTTACTTCTGCTTTAAAGAAACGGTTTTATCCTTTGGGTTATATGCAACAAGCTGTTATGGATTGGAAAAATCTAAGACAGGGTAAAGAACAAACGTGCAAGAGTATACACAGGTGTTTAGGAAGAAAGCAAACACTCTTGGAATTCCTCTTTATACACAAGAAACTTTATTAAAGTATATAGGTGGTTTGCATTCACATTTGAAACATACAATCTTGATGTTTAATCCATCTAACTTTGATGAAGTGTGTGTACAAGCAACCCATATTGAAGCAGGTGGAAGGAACATAAGTTTCAGTTCAAAGAAGGAATTTGTTCCTCCAACTGAAGGAAATAAAAATGGAAAGGAGAAGAAAGTAGCCACCATGAAGAAAGAGGAAGGTGAAAAGCCTACTTGTTCACATTGTCAGAAGAATGGGCACACAGATGCGAAGTGTTGGCAATTGCATCTAGAATTGAAGCCAAAGTAGTTTAAGGATCATAAAGGAAAGCAAAAGGCTGCAACTATCATTCAAGATCTTGGATCAGATTTTGATTACGAAACAAAGATAACAGTTGTTGGTTTGAAAGGTAAAGCTTTTGTTGGTAATGATTATGTCACTAATGTTTCATGTGCTTCTACTTCTAAGAGTCATGTTGTTCCTGAAGATAACAAAAGATGTGAATTGTTTCATATAAGGGTGATTACTAAGAACACTAAGATTGACCCACTGATAGATAGTGGGTCCCAAGTTAATTTAATTTCAGAAGAAGTTGTCAAACAGTTGGGATTGGAAACGAAGCCACATAAGAAACCTTATCCATTAGGTTGGGTGTGCAATGATAATAGATTGCAAGTAACTAAGCAATGCAATTTAAGATTTGCAATAACATCTAAGTTTATAGATGAGGTTGAATTTGATGTGGTTCCACTTGATATTTGTCGCATTGTGTTGGGTAGCCCATACTTATATGATAGAAATGAAATCTTCTATAGGGAACATAATTAGTATCACTTGTTTAAGGAAGCAATTGTATACATTGTGCATTCTCATCTAATTAAGACTAATAGATCTTTTGTGACAATGGGGCAATTGAAAAGGGTAGTTAATGAAAGCAATAATTTGGCACTTATGTTTGTACCACAAGAATTTTCATTGCCTAAGGTTGTTCCAGTTATGAAAGACAAGCATGATGTTGGTACATTCTTTTTCTCATCTGCAAATTTAGTTTTGTTATTCAGCCTTCTACTTCTTAGCAGTGTATGGTTGGTAGCAGAAACACTGAATGTGGATGTGTATATGGATAATGTACTTAACAATATCAATGTAGTTTTGATTGTTGTTGTGATGAGTCAAATGCATAGGTTCCAAGAAGGAAGGACAAATGATACTGGGCAAGTGAGGAAAAAATGCCCTCACTTAAATTCTAAATAAAAATAGACCTTTTGGGGGTCTAAAAGCTTCTCAATGGGGAGGAATGATCCAAGAGGATCCAAGAATCTCCAAAAAATATCACAGTCTCAAAATCTCTCAGACTTGACATCATTGGATAGAGCTTGCTAACATGATCTTGATGCAACCTGTATCGCATCAAAAGGAGGTCATATGCTAGAGTT
Source organism: Sequoia sempervirens (assembly GCA_007258455.2). Classification (NCBI taxonomy): domain Eukaryota; kingdom Viridiplantae; phylum Streptophyta; class Pinopsida; order Cupressales; family Cupressaceae; genus Sequoia; species Sequoia sempervirens. Next base: position 18,576 of record VDFB02330056.1, on the reverse strand, counting down.
ATGCTTGGTCAAATAGGCGAATCAAGCATTCAAAAAGGTGAAATTTGATTGTCTCAAATCCAAGCAAAAACGACACCAAGTCATAGTGCTTGTCGTGCTGATTCTGGAACTATCCTCAGTTTCGAAAATGGAGTCCGTATGAGGAAAATAGAGCTAGTCAAAGTTTTAGTCAAAATGATGATGTCAGCATGTGACATGGCAATTGACTAGATGGTGATGTGGGAGTTGTAGGTGATGTGGTAAAAATCTCACAAAATTCACGTACCATGCTTTATTTTTGAAAATAAGGTGTGGAGGATTATTTTATCTCACAAAAATCCATAAGATTTTGTGGGATCCCAACCGGATTTGGTGGGATCCAAATCTCCTAAAAATCAATGAAAATTAACTCATGTGAAAAAAAACAAAACCTCCTAAAATAACACTAAATTGTTATTTTATTTTTAAACTCAACCCCATAAACTCAAATAGCCTGTGAATATAATAAGACAAGGGATTAAAAAACAAATTCCAAATGTTTTATTAAGGGGTTGTTCAATGTTTTATTTTAAAATGGGGAAGTTATTGTTTTTATATAAACAAAAGTTAGTGTTTTTTGTAAGGCTTATAAATTTATAAAAAGCCAGCTGGAGGGGGGTTAAATGAGTTATTTTACCATTATGGTGGTTTTAACCCCATCTACAAAATTTATGTATAAAAAGGAGGTGATGTGGGATAGGGCCTTTATGCATTTTTTTTGTGGAGAAATAACTATGTTTTTGAGAGAATTTATACCTTTTGAGGGAATTTTGGGAGAGAAATTGCAAGGTGTTGTTACACCAAGAATTGTAAAATTGCAAAAGAGAGACAGTATGATTAAAGCTTGATTGTAAGAAGGCTATTGGCTTAAGGAGACAATAAAGCGGTCCAACATTGAGAAGCTGACCTCGAGATGTAGCTCAAATTGAGGAACTCCATTATCAAGTTGTTTGTGTCTCTTCCATCTCTTTCTTGTTCTCTCATTTATTTGGTGTTATGTTCTCTCATGAATATTTTATAGATAACCTGCTTAAAGTGTTTGAAAGCATTACTTAGTTTCATAAGTAATTTCAATGGTTAAGATACATGATCATGCATTACTGCTGGATTGGGAATTAAATCTGTATTTGAATTAAGTTTTGGGAAACTTTAACATCCTAGTTTATAGATCATCACTTCAAACCCTAACTAGCATGTAGGGTTGAGGTTGTTTTTCACTCTCTCTTGTTAGGCTCACTACTCTTTTCTTAGAGGCTATCCTTTCTTTCCTTCTCTTCTGGACTACTTTTTTGTTTACTAGTTGGTTATTGTGGCTACCGGTCTTGGGGGCTGCCAAGGTTTTCTTGGGTGGCTAGTTGTTGTGGCTATGGTTTTTTTGGCTTGTTTAAGTGGTTTTCTGTTAGAAGGCCAGGTGGTTTGGTTTTATCCTGTGATCTAGGTTGGGATTGTGTTGCTTGTGGTGGAATGCTCTATTTTTTCCTCTTTGATCCAGTCTTCTTTGCTAGAGGAGGTTTTGTGCTCTCTACTATTGGTGTAGTTTCTTCCCATTGGTTTTTTCAGCTATGGTCTTCTTTGGAGGTGGAGATTACTTCTTTGGAGGTGAAACCCTCTTCTATTGAGGTGAAGAGGTGGGTTGTGGATCGGGTGGGAAGTTCTATTTTTTGTGGTTTTGGGCTTCACTTCTTCCTTTCCTCTATAGAGGGAGCCCCTTCCCACCGAGGTGGAGGTCAAAGCCAGGGGTGACTGTGTTGTGTCTATGTCAGAATCTTAAGTGTTTCACTTTGAGCCCTAACTCCCTATTGAGGTGGGGAGTTTGGCCTTTTGCTGGATGGTGTTGTCAAATGTTGTGTCAGATGTCTAGCCTGGGTCGAAGGGTTTCCTCGTTGTTTTGTTGGTCGGGTGTTGGTAAGTGGTGTGTTGCAATTCTGGTTGATCTTGCCGATGGTTGTTTGGCCATCTTAGGTTGTTGTTGGATCCGTTCCTTTGTAATTCTTGGTTATGTTGGGTTGAAGGTTCTCGTTTAAACCTTTATTTTGTTGTAGAATTTAATCTTCACACTAATAACTTTAAACGCTATGGGATAAGCTTGTTGGGGCCTTTGCTTTACTCTTTGTACCATCTTCTTTTATGTGGCTTGAGTCCCCTGCCAAAACCTATTTGTTAATGGTTTTAGGTCCATTCAAACCTATTACAGCCAGTTTTGGGTCCATTCAAAATATGTTTTCCCATTAATCAAAAAATTAAATTTATAAAACCCAAACTTTTATTTAATAATATATTAAAATTAAATTTTATATTTTTTTTGTGAAGTGAAATCGGCTCCATCGGTTCATACCCATATGTTGAACTATATTAAAATAGTTTGAATTCGCTTCCTCCTTGAGAGCCATATTACATAAATACCTAATGGGGTACTCTTATTAAGAAAAAAATCATGTTTCAAGAGTCAAACATGAGTTGATTATTATCCTACAAATTCCTAACCACACTTCAAGTTATAACTAGATAAAATAGTCAAATTTTTATTTGTAATTTATAAGTATTTCAAGCCATTTTAATCCTATTAAGTGGCATCTTCATCCTGACCACTTTTTAATATAAATATTCAAGAAAAATGTCTAGTTGTGATAAGTCAAACGCGGAGGTTTGCAACACCATTCAACACAAACTCAACCAAAAACAACAAGTCTCAAGTCACCAATCTTCAAATTTTCTCTTTCACAACAATGCTTTACTATTCCTTGTAGTAGTCCTTCTTGACTCAAATGGGTATATCTTTTAGAGAAAGTCCTCTCAATTCTGGATGAACACCAATTCAAGGACCCATTAGGGTGTACAAACACATCTCTCCAAACCTCAATAGGTTTATTTTTAATAACTTCACCAAAACCTTGTTTCTACACTGTTTAGACCCCAAATTAGGTCTATTTTGCAAAGAGACTTGTCACAAAACTTCTTACCAACTTCTAAAACGACTTGGGTAGAATTCCTACGTATCACCAAACCTAAGATTCTCACAATTTTTTAATGGAGACACTCTTTCTAAGGTGCATAAACCAGAAACCCTCCTTTAACACTTTCCCTAAGGTCTTATTGAAAATCAAACTTGCAGGCTTGCTCCAGCCTTGCAACCACTTAAAACAGGTCCTAATATGCCTTCCAATGCTAAAAAAATCAACATATAGTGCTTCCCCAACCAAATTCATACATCACCATGCCCAAACTTCTTAATTTCACAAAGAAAACACACCTTTCTCTTTTAGGGAATCACGCCCAACTCACCATTGATCCTCCCATGCACTCACAAACATTCCCAACATTGACACTAAATCCTACCCATTCCATTGAGATATGTTACACGCTGTGGAATGGGACCGGTTTCATATTTGAGACAACAAAACCCTTAACTCTGCAAGTTCAGACCTATTCTCAATAAATCAACAATAAAATGCACTAAACACAATGAAAAAACTCAAAATAGGATTCAAATCAAAGCTATGATAGTCTCTAATGAATTTCAATTCAACTTGGCTCAATAAGATACTGTACGGGTTGTACAACAACCCTGCAATCACACTGTACAGAAAGAAATGTTCATAAATTAAGGGAAAACAGTGCTTTATTGATCAAAATCTTCTTCAAACCCACAACCAACCCATACAATGAGTCTTCCATCTCTTTTTATACTTTTTCCCTCCTAAACCAACTTCTAAAACTAACTCAAATGACCATTTAAATCCAAGTGACCGTTGAACTTCAAATTCTGCCCTTTTACAACTTTTTGCAATTTTCCACTTTTTCCCACAAGTAATTTTTGCAATCTAGACCTTCTAAACACCTAATTACCATCTAATATGACTTAATACAATATAAAATGGTCATAATGACCTTATTTAAGGCATAAAGACTCAAAATCATAAAGCCTACTCATTAACAATTTTGATTGACAATACTTTCCCAGTAGTGCCCTTGCACCAAGTTGATAACTAGATAAGGTGCAACCCTAGAGGGGTAAACCCACAAAACTGGTTTACAATTCCAGTGAGGAAGGAAAATTGCAAGAAATCCCCCCATGCAAAAAAAATGGTTTAAGGGGGTTCAATCAACCTAAAGAGAGTTCGCTAGTACCTCCCTTGAGCCTAACCCATTAAATGTTGGGTCCCACATTTCTGGAGAAAAAAAGAAAAGGAAAAGGGTTGTGGGAAAGGGTGTTCGGCCGAACTGTGGTTCACCCAAACCCCTTTTCCTCCTTCTCTGCCTTTGGCACCAAAACTCCAAACCTTTGGAAGCTTGAAACCTGAGGGGATGAAACGGAGGAGACTTCATGCAATCCAACCGATGATGGCATTCCCTTGGAACAAGCTATCTAGGGAATATAATTTTAATATGTTTTGTTTTATTGTATTTGTTTTTTAGTTTGGATTAAAACATAGGTTTTTCATCAAAAATTAAGCTCTATCTCTACACATGGAAAATAACATATTATATATTTTTTATTTTGGAAAATATTAGTGCACTAGATATTTATGTCCTTGATCCAACAAAACAAAAATTGAATTTTGATACATATAAATTCTTTTATGTTGTATATGGTCCTATTATGTCTAAACTTTTCATTGTAATTGGTTTGAATTAAAACTCTGATTAAGAAAAAAAAATTCTATAAAACACTATGAAACCAATTGGAAGCACTAGATATTGTAGTTACAAATCTAAATTCAAAAAAATTAGAATTGTATCCTTAATTGAAAAACAAGTTATGTTAGAGCATTTGCAGTGATCACTCCTTTAAAATGGCTTTTACTTAAAAAAAAACTAGTAAGTATCTAAGGAGATGGAAAAAGAAGAGCAATATAATTCCAAAATCTTGAAAAAACATATATTTAGAATCAGAGAAAATGTCACAAATCAATAGTTTGCATTATCTTCAAATCTCATGGTTTAGCCGCTATAGGTGGTCGAAAGTGAAGATTTAGTTAGAAAATAGTCTGTCCAAATTTTGACCGTAATTGTAAAACCCTCAAGATTGGGGATCACCTTAGTAACTTCAAAAAATTAAATTCATTAGTTTGATTGATGGTGTTGCATGCCTCACATAACCAACTTCCACAGTGAAAGAAAGAAAACAAATTTGGTTTAACTCATTCAAAGTGGATGGGTTTGAAAAATATTGTCATTCACATTAACTTGGGATGGCATAGGAAGTGGTAGAACAATGTCATTATGGTGGTATGGTATACCCCCCCTCAATCCACGTTAATCATTTGTAGGAAGGAGAAAAGAAATAGGGAGACTTGAGTTTAGGTTGTGTTGAAAATGTCTCATGAAGGATGATTGACCTACGACCCACTAATAAAGAAGAATGGTGTCTGTGGAACCCTATTTCAAACTTGCATGGAAGAAACGAACAATCACACTAATAGATCAAAATGCAAGATTAAAACATGAGTTCCCCATAAAATCCATCTGCATTGTTAGAAAACAAGGAAAAAGATGAAATACTTGAGCAAATACAATTGAAAATATCTATTCCTCATTCTTAAACAAAACAAACACTTGATCTTATGGGGGATTGGTGCTACTTTGATATGGAAAGTAGCCCTTTCCAAACCCCTTTAGATAAGCTAATGATAACGATGGACAAGATCATTTCTCAAATGAAGAGAGTGACCTTGCATGATCTTGGAGATGAAATGTTAAGATTGTGGATTGATAATGGACAAAACTCATTTCCTACTTTAAGAGAAATGACTTTGCATAAAGATTGTGGAGCTGTGAGGGATTTGATAAAGAGATGAAGCCTCTATTTTATAGATTTCAAATGCTAAGAGTGTTGAAAATGGACCAATGTGGACAAAGATCAAGCCAATAAGATAAGGCCACTTTGTCAAGGATGATAGCCAATGGATGTGCAAGATTTGGGAAGAGTACCCATGAGAGGGGGAATTTGAATTCAAATTTTGCAATAAATTTTGAGAGGGGGACAAGAAAAACAACAATAAATGCAATGTTGGAGGGACAAATCAACTTGTCATGATTTTCAAATTTAAAGGCCATGTTGAGTGAAAATGAGAGTTTTAATAAATCCTAATAAATTGATTTATTTGCAAGTGGGCTAAATCTAGAGAATGCAAGTGGGTAAGAAGAAGCTAATCTAGGATTAGGTTAGCTTAATGGCGATTAGGTGAGTTTGGCTTTGTGGACTTTGATATTTGATTTCCATTTGAATTAGAAACATGAACATGATTTGGATTTGATTTAAATGGATGTTTGATTTATTAAAAGGTTGATGATAATGTTTATTTGATTTTAAATAAATGATCCTAGGAGATGAAATTACCTAATAAATGGATGAAAGTGCACCTGATTAATTGATGAATGGTCCTAATGTGAAATCTAAATGAATGAACCTAATCAAATGCAGAATGTTAATTTTGCATGTCTACATTTTGCCCCTCTTTGAAGCAATGTACTTGTTGCGTTGGTTCAAAGAATAATCTTACCACGATCAAAATTCAAAAAATTTCTAATTTTTCGGATGTCCCAGCAGAAAGTACACTGGTACATTGCCCCCTCGAGAGATCGAGTGAAAATATTTGATTTGAGGGTTGATCTCGTGATAAAGAGGTTCAGAATGGATGGTTATGAATGATGATGCAAATGAGATGATTTTAAGATGCTTAGAATAACAAATCTATATTATCCTAAACAACTTAAATGATGATATGATGTGATGTGAGATGGATGAGATAGATGATGTGATATGCTATGATTATGCAAATGTATGATTTTATGTAGATGCTTAGACTAACAGATCTATATTATGATGATGAAAATGCATGTGAGATGATCGATGTTTCCTATTATGTATGATATGAATGATATGTGGAATGCTGATGGTTTGTGAATGTAGGATGGATGTAGGATGGAAGATGTATGTATGATGGATGCATTGGTGATGATGATGTTAGTGCAGAAATGAGATGATGACAAGAGGATCCCACAAGTCCATGATCTGACGAGACTTTATTAGAGATGATGATGATGATGGGTGATGATGATGATGATAAATGATGATAATGATGATAAATGATGATGATTTGCTTATCAAGGATTGGGATTTTAAAAGGGCTACTTACCTTATGTTTGATAACACACGTAGGCATGATGCATCAAGTTATAAAGAACCAGGATGGCGTTGTACCTAGTGTGATGGACTTTGACTCAACAAGCAAATAGGAGTATTCTTGTTCACACTTGACATATGGAAAGCTTGCTAGGGCGTACCTAACAAAGCAAGTATTCTCCAAGTTATTTTACAAGAATGTCCAACAAGCATAGCAGACAAAAGATAATGATCGTTGCCCCATTCCTATCTCTCTAAATCCTTCATTCAGATATCATCGAGAGGTCCTCAGAATGAGTGCAACAAGATAAATCAAAAGAAAAGATCAAGTACGCAAACAAGTCAATGTTCTTCATACCTCTAGCCAAAGGGATTTGTTTTGATAGGATAAGAATCCAAGGTGATATCCAAAATTATGCCCATTGTCGGAATGATGTATCCTAGGACATACATTGTATAGGATGATGATGGTTTGATAAGTTGATTGATAGGCTATTGATATAAGGTTGACTGACATGTTTGAAAATGATCAAGAGTTTGATTTTGTTTTAAAGGTTGGTTGTTTCGATTTTGATTTTACACTTGAAGATTGATTTTGTTAACTGCTGTGATTGTCTCTGTTTGTGTTGCCAAAGGATGAAGGTGACGATCAGTTTATTATGGATGAATTATTATTGCGGGTGACAACGCGATGGGGACAGATGGATTTTTTCAAATATTTGGATGTTTTTGATGTTTTGAAATGTTTTGAGGTTGTTTTTTGGTATTTTTCAAGGTTTTACAAATGTTTTATTTTTTGATTTTTCAAATGTTTTTGGATTTTTTGAGATTTTATGAATGTTTTTTTTTTGGATTTTGATGTTTTTTGAATGTTTTTGGATTTTGATGTCTTGGGGCCTGATCAAAGATGAGCCTGGCTTTGTTGTGGTATTAATTTGTTTCGACCTAAATGTTTTTTTGGACTTGTTTTGGATTTTGATGTTTTGGATTTTGGATTTTGATGTTTTGATGTTTTGGATTTTATTGTTTTGAATGTTTTTAGATTTTGATGTTTTGGATGTTTTTGAATTTTCTGGTTTTCTTATTTTTTGGATTTTTCACACGATTTTGACAATTTGGATATGGATATGTGTGATGATATTAGTGCTCTGTTTGGGATTTTGTTGAAAACAAAGCTAAGGTTGATTGATCGACTTGATAGATTGATGATGATGATAACCTTGTTGAGGATACACAACAATGGAAGGATTTTATTGATCTTTATTTATGAAGATAACATTGTTGAGGATGCACAACAATGCAAGGATAGTGTTAAGCAACACAAGGATATCCTGATGATTTCTTGATTGGATTTGATTGATCACAATTGATGGAGCTTGATTTTGGAACAAAATTTGTTCAAACGATTTGATGTGATATTTAAACTGCAAGTTAGATGCAACTGACAGCGATTGTTTGGATTGATGTTCAATTGAAAGATGAAGACTGATAAGGAATGTCTTCTTGTCAAAATATGCCACATGGGCTAGTGATTTGGATTCTAGATCACAAATGATTTGACCAATTTGATTTCACATTTTCTAATGTTTAGATCGCCACATAAGTTGGAGGATATAGATCAAGATTTATTCTCGAAGCAAGATGTAAATATCTGCCCCCAGTGTCTAGCAACGTATGAAGTTCCATGGATGGATGCTCGAATATGTGTATGGATGGATGGATATGGATAGTATGCAAAGGATGCCAAGAATTATCTTGCAATAAGATAAGGTTTTTAGATAAACAATACTGATTTGGATAATGCTTCATGGCTCAGATAATGTTGGGTAGGATAGGATCAATGAAAATGACCCATGTCAAGATGTTTACCATAAGCAAGCATAAAGCGTGCCCCAAAATTTCATCAAGATCAAGATAACTTGGATGATGGATGTAGATGGATGAAAATGGATTGGATAAATAGTTTATGGATGAATAGATTTATTATCCAGATACTATGGATGGAATGCTCGATTTATTATGGATGGGATGAGATGCTTTCACATGAAGTGGCGCACGTAGATGCTCGATTCCACACATGATGCCTGTTTGCTAGGTTTTCATCATGGTATTTCCCAAAGTTCCACCGTAGTGGTCTTCACTAGAGGATGATTTTTTTCTTTACTATTTTCAATCATTTTTCTGATATTTTTTGGATTTTCATATATATATTTTTTAATTTTTTCTGAAAGATTCATGCTGACCCACCTGGTGGTGTTGACGTAGATGCTTCTGTCATAATGTGCCATTGGTATCCTACCTGAAGAAGCTGCTTTGCTAAGATACGTGCACTTGAATGCAACTTTTGGGATTCTTGGTCTGCTTTGTCGATACCAGAGTTAACTTTGTCTCTGTGCATACATCGTGATAGATTGCCTTCAGAATCCTTATGATGAAGGGTTGTTGCCAATTCATGGTCAATGTAAGAACTGGATATCATGTGTGGAGGCATGGATGGGATAAAAGATGGATTGGTGGATAGTTTGGAACCTTTGACTCTCCAAACTTGGGAAGATTAGCAATGATGGGTGGATACAAAAGTGTGCATAGAATCAGGATCAACTGCTTGATACACTTTGTATGTTGCTTGAAAAGCCTGCTTTTGCTTTTGCGAATATTTTTGATGGATTCTTTTCCCATTTTTATTTTGCCCCATAGTTTCTTTGACTGATGGAGTTTGATAGGGATGATCTTTCTTTGTATTCTTTGGTATCCATTTTAATTTGATTTGTTCATTATGCTTTCCAACTGCTTTTTCTTTGATAACATTCTTCGTAATTTGATTCAAATTTTTCTTTTGACATTGGACCCAATTTGTGGATGGGGTGATGGGTGGATGAAGATTCATGATGTGGTTAGTTGTAGTATTGGCATCGGTTTCATCATAAGGATTCTTCATGCTCCCTATGTTGATGATTGCTTGAGACAAAGTTGCCCCTAGTATGGTGGTAGTAGCACCTTCGTTCCTTGATTGTGCTTGCTTTAAGAGCTCTTGTTTAGAATGTATTCTTTGATAAATGACCACCATAGGTGACATTCTTTCAATTTGCTGCTCTACTAACTCTAGATTATATTGTTCTATCTGACTCATTTCCTTGAGTGGATAATGTTGGATATTCTTATTCATGATGTCCCTAGTCTGAGTTTGGGACATATTTGACCCTATTGTTGACAACTCATTTTGACTATAGGAGTTAATAATCTGCTCTTTTTGTGTAACACAATCTTGTTCTAGATGAAGATCATCTACGTGTCCATCTATAAAAAGCTTCTCATGGGTAGATGGAGGAGTATGTGCTACATGGATATGATCATCTTGCATAGATAGGAGAGTGTCCATTAGATTATTGTAGTATCTTGAAGATACAAATTCGTGATCTTGAATGATTTTGGAGTTGCTTTTGACATGCTTTGGATCAAGCTCTTGACATGCGTCAGTTTCAAAGGATGGATTGCTTACAAATGGTGCTTGGATATCTTCATTGGGCATGTGAAGTGGTCCAATATCCTCAAGTGTTGAGTTCAAGGTTCCTTTAATATTGATATCCATGAAGTTGAAGGGGGTGAATATGTCTTGGAAAGGACCATTGCTAGACTTTGGTGAAGGATTTTGATCATGCTTTGGCATAAATTCTTGAGATATATCCTCTAACTCATAAGGCAATGTAGAGACATTTTCAATATGATCATTGATCAATGGATCATGCATTATGTCAATAGGATCAAATAATTCTAACACTCCTTGAAAGAGATCACTAAACAATGGCTCTTGATGTATGGTGAATTGATCATCAGATTGTGTAGATACATCCTCAATGTGCTCCTTGATGGAGAGATTTTGATCATTATTTTTGAAAATTGCCGTGGAGAGATTGTGAATGTCTTTGACCATAGACTCAAGTGATGTTGATATTTCTTGAATTGGCTTATTGTTGAGTATTGTTGGTGGATTTTGATCGTGATTCAAAAGTGAGATTTGACATATGTCGATTTGATCATTAGATGAAGTAGACATAGCTTCAAGGTGCTCAGTGATGGATTGATCTTGATCCTTGTTCTCAACATTTATCATTTTTTGTGTTTGTGCTTGTGTTTGTTGAGTAGCTTGAGAGGCTCGTTGCACTTGTCGAGCTTGTCTTGCTTGTTGTGTGGCTGGATATTGTTGGATGGCCTTTTGGTAGGCCTGGTGAGCTATTAGCGCAATGTCATATTGTCTTGTTGTGTTTGGTTTTGGTGGTAGTGGTGGTGGATTCAGAATCATGTTGGATGTAGTGACAAGTGGTTGAGATATGCTTGGAGTGATCATGAGGGTTTGAGATGTGATGGGCATGATAGTGGTGGTTGGGATGATTGAAGGGATAGTGATGGTTGAAATGACTGAGGTGATAGGTCCTTGGGAAACCATGTTTTGATGTGTTGGGATTGATGTTGTCATTTGATTAGATACCATCTGTTGGTGCAATGTCGATGGTATATTCCAAGGATTTGATGTGATGGCTTGATTGGCATTAGGTGGATTGATTTGAATGGAGTGATTAGTGCTAGGTAAAGGGGGAAGCCCTAAACCAAGGAATGATGTTGGTAATGGTGGTGGAGATTTCCCTTGGTGCAATGCCAACTATTTTGGAAGGTGCTGCAATTTGATCTCCCCAAATTTGTTCTTGATTTTGATCTTGACTCCCTTGATATAGTTGATTTGGCTCTTATTTAAGCAGATTTGGAATGTTTTGATTTGCGATGACACTCAGATTTGGCATGATATGTTGAAATTGACCATTGTTCATGTTTGAAATATTTGTATGATTTACATATGTATCCATCCCAAAGTTTGTTGGATTCATGTTTCAAAAACTTGTACTTGGTACATTCTCCTTTGGTATGTAGGGCTTTGGTGGGATGACATTGTTCATTTGAAAGCTCATGCATTGATTGTTTGGTTGGAAAACTTGTAGGTTTGGGCTTGGATTTACCATCGGGAAATGTGTTCCAATCTTTGATTTGGGCATACTCACACTTGTGTCTATTGACATTTGTCAAAGATAATGGTCCCATGTATGGATTGTATAAGTGTGAGTTTTGATAATCAATCGGATTTGTAAGGCTTTGAAGATTCAATTGATTTGGATTACTCAAGATGTATGGATCAAGTTTGTATTCCATGTTCTCCTTGTGTTTTGACCTTGTTGCAAAAGTGACTTTCTAAGGTTCTTAGGACTAATGACAAGATGAAGGATGAAAGGTGTAAATGATATGAGTGATGAATGTTTAGGAACTTTAGATCAATGCTAGACTTAGGGTTTGATTTGGATAATGAAATTGTAAACCCTAAGATGTTGGATGTGATCTTAGGATGAACTTGTTCAAAGGACGGTTGATTTAATTAAATGTATGAGAAAGGATGTATTCCCACACACCTAACTAAACAAGGTGATTTTGATTGTGATGATTTACCCAAGTCTAGAAAGATGATTCCAAAACTCTAAAGTTGTTTGGATGGATGAATTTTGATAAATGTTTGGATGGATGAAGTGTTTGATTTGATCCTAAAAGACTTAGAGAGACTTTGTTTACTAGGCCAAGGTATTGAAGAACACACTTTTCTCTAAGAGCAATCAAAAGACCATTATGACCAAAAGATATCAAGCACATGTATGGGGTCCAATTCGTTATCTTTGCTTAATGAGTTCCTTTTACCACAAACACACTTCTTGATTAGGTTTCAAAATGAATATCCAATGTCACAACTTCTTTTCATCCCACAAAGTGCTATGTGGAAGTTCCAAGAAATCAAGACAAGGGTTTCCTAATGTTGACCTTTGTAAGAGCAAATTAAGATGTAAACCCAATTACTTAGAAACATCTAAGGACATAATCCCCAGGGTAAGCAATAGTTCTTGGGTTTTGTCAAATGTATTTGCTCTAACTAAAGGGTTTGAAATTTTGATGATGATATTGAATGTTGGTTTTCCAATGTTTTCGATAAACACACTGTGTTTTCAAACAAAGAATGTAACATCCTAGCTCAATTGGTACGTTTTTCTTGGTGGGCTTGCCTCATGCCCTTCGTAGTAGAAGAGATGACTTTACATGCAACCAAGGACAAAATATAAAGGTATGTTAAGAATGAAGTCTTAACCTCTATATTTCAACCAAGATCGGACATGGCAAGTAACTTCTTGGAATCTAAGTTCCAATACACCACTTTGATAAACTCGTTGGATGGACTAGATGGCTACTACAAACAAGGTTCTTAATGACACAACATCGGGGACATGGCACCTTGCGAGCATCTAGCAAGCCACTAAAGGCTTTAATCAATCCTATTAGGGGCTCTTATATGTTTTACGGTAGTACCCCGTTCTAAAAGACACTATACGGCTAAGGCCTACATACCATGAGGACTTGATAGTTTAGTCTTATCCATTTATATACCGGCCCGAATGAAAAACTGGTTGGAGTCGCCTTCGAGTTCTCCTTTCAGATGTGTCTCTTAGGCAGACCCCTCTAAAGGTAAACAGTAGCGAGCAAGCACATCCGTAGTTCGATCGACCTTCATTTAGAAACAAAGGGAGAACACACACAATATACCTAACTCACACTTGCAAAGTGTTTTGTTCAATTTTAAAACCCAAATTGAAAATGTGGAGGCAATCTTTTATGCAACTTAATCTCACCAAAAATACTTTTGATTCTCAAGATCACCGTGAGGCACGAGAGAAGCGCATACGTCTTTTTAAGTGAAATTACTTTGCAAAAAAGATTACAAAAACACGAGAGCACTTGTTCATTTTAACCCTCAAAGCAATGATGAATTCGTTTTAAAGCACCAAATTTGAGTGTGAAATTGCTTTGTTCACATTTAGTCCAAAAGTAAAAGACTAGTCTGTTTCTAAGGTTCAATTTTAATTCCAACTTTGAAAACAAACAATGATCTAGTTGGCCTAAAACAGAAAACTAAAGCATGAAGTGGAAGCCTTTAAGCATTAAAAACCGCTTTTGTCAAGTTTAAGTGTTTGATTTTCCTCAACTCCAAAAGTCTTCAAAGACTCCCTCTAATATTTTAACGTTGTATGTTTCATGTGCAAACGAAATTTCTCCTTGTCTTTCCTTTGTTTTCCTTCGTTTTCTTATCCCTTTGCTCCTATCAAAGAAAGAGAATTTTGTAAGAATCAAGTTATTTAATTAAAATCGTTTCAAACATTGATCTCAACTAATAAAATGACTAGAAATGGAAAGACCAATGTTTTATGATAATCAATGAAACATCAATAAATGGATCTGCAATTTACTAATTTGTCTTGTATGATTTTGCAATCTCAAAGACAAATATTAGCATTAACTTTCAATAAGATCCATGGTTTTTCAAGTAGCACACATGAATGCGTTTATGTCCTTATGGATTTCATATCAACAAGATTCTCTTGGAAACAACTTTGATCAAGTTGGATTAGAGAAGGGCCATCAACATTTAGTAATGGATCAAAGACAATAACATGTTTAAGACAATAACTCTCTAGAACTGAATGCTTCAAGGAAAGGTCCAAAAGAAGATTATTTAAAAGGGATGGAATAGTTTCTGTTTCAACATAATCAACGCACACTGCAGTTTTAACACCAAAGGATAAAGCTAATAAATAATCCACCAAAAGGAAGCATGAGCGATTTTTTTTATTTTTTTATTTTTTTTTGGGAGTTTACGCGCTGTACAGCAGTATGGCCTTCGAGACAACTTCAATGCCTGCACAAAAACATTAATAACAGTCAGTGAAAGCAGCCTTCCTCACAAATGAAATTGCGCCTGCAAAGATTTCAAATCATTTGTTAGAAGCAGATATCTCTGATTTGAAAGTTGTGTTGCCTACATCTTAGTGATATCTTTAAAGTGTGATGTTTAGTGAAGTGTGTCAACCATTGTGCCTTAATACACTTGCAGGCAGGAAGTGGCAGGTACGTGCGCTAAGCTAGTCTATCATTATGACCCATTTTGATGTACAATCAAAACATCGACCACATAAAGAATACCGGCTCAGTCAACAACCATGAATACATGATGTTGTAGTAGCAGACTGCTAGAAACTAAGGTAAACACATTTGTCATGATCATAAGTTTCGCTTTGGAATATCATGGGAAACACAATGAAGACCAAGGAATACGCCAGACATTGGCACTGTGAAGGGTGTCGTGGTGGCAGCGATGTGGAGGTGAAGGTGATGACTATTGTAGCAGCGTGTGGGGATAGAAGGGAAAAGAAATACCAGCGAAGCATATACTGTTGCTCGGAGAGTCTGCAACCATGCCTCCTACTTTCACTACTGCACAAGTAGGTGGCTGAACATACGTCAAATCTGTCCTTTAGATAATAGCGAATGGGAGTATTGGAGGTGACAAGAGAATTCAAGCACTACGCTGCAAGCATGACATAGAAAAGATGTTAAAAATTAAAGTGAATACCCATGTCTACCAATGCGCAGTAAATAGAAAGTAAGTGATGAACCATTTCGACACTTGTGTAACACTAGTTTAGCCACCGATACCATTTTAATTGCTGACCACCGTTACTTTTAAGAGCAAGGAGAGAGTGGAGAATTCGCTGGCGAGTGTAATCACGGGAGAGGATATGTCATTTCTGATAGACAAAAACACGTATAGCTAGAGACATGGAAAGTACGCCCAGAACTCTGTATTTGTTCCAATAGATAGCACTCCCACCAGTGGCTTCAATTTGCGTCATGTCTTCAGCCGCCTCGTGCTTGTGATCAGCAGAGAATGCAACAGAGATAACGGCTGTGGAGAAAATGGCTCTGGAATCTCCGGTGGCCTAGATTCAGAGGGTTCTGAAGTGTCGTGTGCCCATGTGATTCGAACCACTGACGGTCGAGATGCTTTGTTCTCTCAAAGAGGCGCAAGACCTCCATGTCTATCTTGAAAAGCCATGACTTCAACATGGGGTCCTACTTCGTTGCCGTCACAAGGTCCGTCAAACAAATTTCCACTGCTAAAGCCTCGTGGAACCGCTCCTGGGCTGTTAAAGACCTCGAAGAAATGGTAGATGTGGTCAACTCAAGCTACTAACGAGGGAACTGTTGTGAAGAACTGATGGATCTCATTGAACTTAGTTCTCTTTCTGCTCTACCCCGACGATACAGCCGTTGCATTGACAGCGACTAGTTTGAAGTCTCAGATTTTTATTTTCCCTTCTTAAAATCTTACCTCTCTGTGTAATTTGATCCAAGAACAATGTGTAAGGCACAAGCGACAAAAAAGAAAAAAAATCTAATGCCAGAAATAGCAGCGCCTACAACCTCCCTTTTATGCCATTGACAATCAAACTTGATTAAGATGCCGAAAATGAATGTAATTATTTTATGTTCTGAGAATGATTCTTTAGATGCGAGCCAATGCAATTTTATCACAAATCTGACAGATGTAAGAGAGGTGCAGGGGCTACCGCACTGACTGTACCAAATAAAACATACTTGGAATGCAGAAGCACAAGAAAATTATCTAATTGGCAGATTTCTTTTAGAGCATAAAACAAATCTATTGCAGAGGTTAAAAACTTTTCTCATCCACGGTGGGCGCCAAAATGTGAACCCTATTTCAAACTTGCATAGAAGTAACAAACAATCACACTAATAGATCAAAATGCAAGATTAAAACATGAGTTCCCCATAAAATCCATCTGCATTGTTAGAAAACAAGGAAAAAGATGAAATACTTGAGCAAATACAATCGAAAATAACTATTCCTCATTCTTAAACAAAGCAAACACTTGATCTTATGGGGGGATTGGTGCTACTTTAATGTGGAAAGTAGCCCTTTACCAACCCCTTTAGATAAGTTAATGATAATGATGGACAAGATCATTTCTCAAATGAAGAGAGTGACCTTGCATGATCTTGGAGATGAAATATTAAGATTGTGTATTGATAGTGGACAAAATCAGTTATCAGTTTAAGAGAATGACTTTGCATAAAGATTGTGGAGAGATGGTGAAGGGTTTGATAAGAGATGAAGCTTCTATTTTATAGATTTTCAAAATGCTAAGTGTTGAAAAGAGACCAATGTGGGACTAAGATTGGACAAATGAAAGAAGGACACTTGTCAAGTGGTGATTGGTTGATGTATGTGCAAGATTTGGGAAGAGTGCCCATGAGAGGGAAAATTTGAATTCAAATTTTGCAATAAATGCTGAGTTTGACTTTGGAAGGGGACATGTAAGAGACATGTAAGGCCTCATAAATGCTCTGTTGGGTGTACATGTCCACATGGGGGGAGATTCAAACTTGGAGAATATTCTTCCTTTATGCCAAGTTGAAAATAAAGATTTTGATAAATCAATTAAATGCAATTTCATGTGCAAGTGGCCAAATCTAGAGAATGCAAGTGGGTGAGATTAGCCTTTAATCAGGATTAATTAGCTAGGATGATGATTAGGCTGATTTAATGTTGATTGTGGGTGAGTTGACTTTAAGACTTTGATATTTGATTTATTTAAATCATAAAATGATGGAATATAATTTAGGATTTGATTTAAATAAAGTCCTAATTTATTTAATTAAATGAATGATGCAAGATGAAGGTTGAAATGATTTATGACAGATGAAATGGTATTATTTGATTAAACCTTTGGATTGACTCACATTTACCGATGAATGATCTAATGCGACATCTAGTTCGTTAGATGGAATGATCCCGGACAAATGCACGTTAATTTTGCATGTCTACAATATGAATGCCCGGAGCACATGATGCTTCTTGAATTTTACCAGTTCATTATATTTTTCCTTGGTTTCTACTAAAGAGTCTCTTATGCAGGGATGGTTTTTTTTGTAAATCTCAGTTGTCAACGAGACATTGAATGTAAGAGGTTTTGATTTTCCAATGAGGCTTAATGAAGTAAATTTTTAGAGTGTTTTTTTCTCCACTCATAAATACTATGTTGTGGTTCCTCTTGTGTCTGATCAATCATATTTTTTCAAGAAATTTAGTCTTCATTTCATGGTGCTTCTCTCAACATTTGAATATCTATGATACTTTGAAACTTATATGCATAATTTTGTGAGGACTAATTAAGTTAGATTTGATTTGTAAATGACTAAACCATGACTAAATAAATTACTATCATGACTGAATAAATGACTATCATGACTAAAATAAATGACTACAATGACTAAATAAATGACTACAATGACTAAAATAAATGACTACCATGACTAAATAAATGACTATCATAACTAAATAAACAACTACAATGAATAAATAAGCAACTATCATGGCTAAGTAAATGACTACCTTGACTAAATAAATGACTACCATGACTAAATAATTAACTACCATGAATAAATAAGCAACTATCATGACTAAATAAATGGCTACCATGACTAAATAA
>VDFB02330055.1:0-24476 GCA_007258455.2 Sequoia sempervirens | reverse complement strand
AAGGTGATAATTGTAGGAAATCCAAAATTTTCATTTACTTGTTACAAGACAAAGCCTCCCCTAGATGGTCTTACCAAGACATCATAAGGGAGTCATGATTGAACATGATTAACCTTGAGGATTACATAGTTAAGCATGTGTTCAAAGAGGGAAAATTGATGATGGACCTTCTAGCAAATATGGGATCACATATTTATTCATTTATGATTTGGAACGATATTGATCTTTATCAAACCATGTGAAAATTAATTTTCAATATGAGGTGAGAGATATGAAAATCTCTAATGTCAGAGGAATTATCAATTCATCCATTTGATATGATGGCTCATACACTTCAAGGGTTCCTAATTATAAAAGATTAAAGAAGGTGATTAATCATCCCTTATACAATTATCATGTTAAATTAAATTGTAGCCTTACCTCGATTTTGATCAAAGAAGCTTCTAGTTAATTGGCCTCCCTACCAATTGTTGCCACTATTTTGCTGCTATTGTCCTTTTGCTAACTATGAGGGAGAACTACTACAAATTGAGCTGAATGATTGTAAATGCCTCAAGAATGATCAAGAGGTGTGGTCCATTCTTCAAAAGGGAAACCTTTCTCCTTATATAGAAGCCATGATTCTATTTTCTTGGAAGAATTTACCAATTCTTGGAAGTTTGGCATAGTATATGGTTGAACAATTTCCTTCCAAGTTTTTATTGAGCTAATTGCCACTACAATGGGTCTTCCTTTGGAGGGTGCTAGGATTCCAAAAAATGTTAAAAGCAACTACTAGGGGGTTATGATTTGGTTCTTGAAACATGGTGAGAAAGTGAATATGATGTAGAATGGATTCAATAGGGACAACATTCCTGACATATGGAAGAAGATAGGTGTTAATGAGGTACATTAATCTTGAGGGTTGGTATAATCAGTTTCATACCTATCTCTTTCTAATGTTGAATCATTTTTGTCATAATGTGAAAATTAATTTTTCCTTCTGGTTATTTTCTTCCTTGGAAGAATCGGTTCAAAAAAATTTGATCATTGGTAAATTTATGCTCCTTCACCAAGAGTTTATTATCAACTGTATCAATATAATATGGGCCTTACCCTGATCCACCCTACTCATCCTAGGATCTATAATACCTCCCTGATCCAAAAGGGTGACGGTCCCAATCAAAATAATTGAAAAATAAATACCACATTACCATTGGCAGACCATATCTCTCCCCTTGTGGACCCACCCCCTTCCTCATCTAGAGCTAAAAAAATTCCTTTAAGGAACCCTTGAAAGGCTATTACATCTCTATTTTTGAGGATGAGTCTACCCCTCTGAGATTTTCAAGTCAAGATTCTACCATGTATTCCCCCTTCCAATGCAAATTCATGTCCTCAAGAGGTGCTTGAAGCCCTATTTATTCAAATCCATAACACCCCCAATCCTTTTAACCTACCTATGAACTCACAGCATTGTAACCTATGTTTCCAGCTTGGGGAAAAATTTAATAACCTTTGCAAGGATTATAAAATTTAGAATAATATTCAGAAGTGGACACTTTCTTTATGACATGCTTCCAATTTTTTTTCAAAAGTTATAATCCTTTGCATTAGAAAAATATTTGGAGTGGCCTTTGGAGAATATCAATGAGAACATGTGGAACTTTGTCAAAAAGATTTTTTCAACTTTCAAAAAATGAGAGCAATTGGATAAGGAGGTGGAGAACATCAGGTAGGTCACTAGTAATCTTGAAGACTGAAAAAGGCTGGAAAAAGAGGTTGGAACTATAAAGATCAATGAGGAAAATATAGACAGGAAAATAGTACTACTACTCTCTATGTTTTCCAATAGGAGTTGGAGAAGAGGAAATCCAAGCACAAAATGGATGAGACTTGATGATTCTTGGAATTTTCCTCTTTTCCTTGTTTAAGTTTCATACTTTTCATGAAATTTTTTATGGTTTCAAAGAAATTACCCAGACCTTCCTACTTATTTTAAGTATTTAAAGAATTAAGGGTACTATATATTATATTGCTAAATGATTGTGTGAACCTGTGAATGTATATGAAAGTTAAATATAATTTAATGTTAATTATGGTTATTCATGATGGAAAGATGACTTTGAAATAAACTAAACCTTGTAGCAAAGGATTTTTCAAGCCACAAAAAATGATGTTTTCCAACCCATAGCTAAGGGGTGATCACCTACAACACATACAGTCTTTTGTAGTTGATGAAGGTAGTGGTTGAAGATTGTGGAAATGATTTATTTATAGATCATTTTGTTTTTACTAATGCTACCACCAAATAGAAATAATCATAAAGGAAAGAAGATATTTGTGATAATAGTGGTCATGGATCACAAATAGTTATGCCCTATTGAGCACATTTTTCAGTTATAACTATCTTTTTTATGATGCAAAGTCTTAATGTGATTATGACACTCTCACCTTCGTGTGCTTAGTTTTTAATTTTTAGAATAAGACTAAGTTCTCTTCCTATGTTTTTTGGAGGGTTGACAATTGTTTTATATTTTTTTTTAGTCCAAGAATAATCGAACTCTCAAGATCTTGTATATCTGTTCGATCTTGTGAGAGCTCAAGGATCTAGTATTCTCATGTTAAGTAGATTTGGATATAAGTACTTTTCTTGTCAATTCAATACTTTGTTCTCAGTTTATCTATTCAATTTGCAATAAAGATAGATATAGTCTTGTCCATGAAATCTTGAGTTAAGATTTAAGAAGGATATCGTGGGCTTGCAACAAATCAAGCAAGGGCCACCTGAGGTAACTACAATACTCCTTGTTTAGGTTATTTATTACATTAAAATAAATTTCTAAGCTATATTTCTCGGTTTAAAGTTAAAATTGAATTGTTGAGTAGTGATTAATTGTCATTACAGTTATTTTAAGTAAGTTGCAATATAGTCGAGTCATTATTCACTATCTTCACATGAGTAGTTACCCATAGAAATTTGTATTCAATTATATTTGCTTCTAAATAAAGTTATTTTAGTCAAGTTGCTTTCAATTAATTTTTTTGTTGTTAACTCTTATATACACAATTGATTAGGATGACTTAGGATTATTAATTGCACATACAATGCCAACATCATCCAACAAATTAAAATTCCTTAGTTGATAAATTAAATGTAGCACATCTAGGACAATGAATTGCTTAATAAGGGGTCCTTGGTTCGTTGAGTTGTATGCAAGCATTTTTTGCATCAATTGATTGAGCATATATGGAGCTAGACATTTTTGGGGCCATTGTTAGGGATGGTGTTAAAGTTTAGAATTCCTAGAAGTATTTAGTTTATTTATCTAATGCTTTCTTAATTTAGGAATTTTCATTTAAACAATTAGGACTAGTAGAATCTACAAATCAATCTTGAGCTACTTACTAAGAGTGAACATGAAAAGCTATTAAGCTCAATTCACTATATCATGCAATGGTAGAGGGATGCTATAGGAATATTTCCATCAAACCAAAATCAAGAGGAATTATTTGAAGACATTGGTGCAATCTGAGAAGAACTAACACCATTAGAAGAGTTGGTTGAGGGAATCAACAACATAGAAGTACCCTCACACCAATAGCTATTCCAAACTTTGGAAGAATAACCATAAGACATCTAGACATAATGGGAAATGAGGCAGTGGACAACGTGATCAAACCTATTACATTTGAATTATCCATAAAAAATCAACAGTGGGTGGATTCCCTAAAGAACATGCCTCCTTAAACCTTTCCCAACTTCTATGGTTTGATCATATAAAACCTTGATATGTTTCTATTCGAGTTTTATGTTTTATGAAAAAGCTATGACTATATCACAAATGATCATAGGATGAAACTATTTCCTACCACATTGAAAGATGTCGCTTTGTGGTGGTTCATGGGGCTAGGAACAAATACAGTGCCAAATTGGGAAATAATGCAAGAAAAATTCTTACAAAAATACCAAGATTACTATTAGGGAGGAGATATGAAAAGAGATGATATCTTTAGAATGTCACAAAAGGAAGATGAACCCCTTGAAGACTATATGGATATATTCCAATTCTACCTTAAGAGGTCACATCAGAATAGGCTCTCCCTAGAGTCCATGAAATTGGTATTTCTACAAGGGTGAATGAAGATTGTTTGGATGCATTGAACCTCATTGAAGTAGGGGATATTAATCAATTTCATTTTGATGAAATCTACCAATATTTAGAAAATATTCAAGATTAACTATGAATAAGAATAGGGGTGCTCGAGCCTTTTCTTCCATCAAACATCTATAGGTGTTTTTATGGTGGAACTCAATAACCTTCTATCAAATATGAAGGAAGATATAATCAGCCATCCGCCAATCTAGCTAGAAAGTCTACAAATAAAAAAGAAACAAGAAGAAGTAAAGGCTGCTCTCATAGAATATTATCCACACCGCCATTAGAAAAGGGTTAACTACAAGTACAAAAATATTGCTAGTATTTCAAAGGAAAGGCAAGGAAAACCTAAATTTTGTACCCTAGAAGATGAAGAAATTCAAGTATTCTATATTTCCCAACAAAATCCATGGTAACAACAACAAGGTAATGTCTCAATAACCTTTGTCTTATAATGTTTCCTTTCTCAAGATGAATTCAAAGTTTCTTAACTATAACACTACACCTTGGAATAACATGTCAAATTAACCATGGATAAATGATCAATCATCTAATTGGAATCCATAACAGGGGATGAGGCAATAACAACCATACCAATCCCTAAATTATAGTACATATTGGCAATCCTTTCAAAACCCATGGTCACCACAATGGCATGGAAACCAACAATGGCAGAACCCAAATGTAAGCTACTTGTAGCTACAACAATCCTTGCAACAACCAACCATTATGCTTGCCCCAACACATCCAAGAGAATGACAATTACTTGCTCAACCTACACCAAACCCTAACAATAAGTATGTTCAACAAACATATACTAATGAATCCACCCAATATCAAACCTATGTGGTTGAGGTTAGTGATTTCCACCTACATTCAAGAAAAATTCTTGTTGGGTTGTCATCTCCACATATTCCTTGGTATAAGTGTTCCTTTCAAAAGTTGTAGAGATTTAGATCTTGGCATCCCTAGCATTTATTCCCCAAAATTTTACCTTTCCCCTTTAAGACCCTTTACAAGTTTGTGAGCTTTAGATTTTCCCATCCCTTGATACCATTCCTTTAGCCTTCTCGAGCTATAAATATTGAAATTCATAAAAGGTATGTCCTTTACATCCACTGAAATTTTGGAGTTCCTCATTCATTCCTTCCCTTGGAATTCATTCCCCTTCATCTCCACTTCTCAATCCCTAATACCTTGCACTTCAAAAAGCTACTAAGTCTTGCAAAGTTAGACTTTTGGCCTTGACCTTAATCATGTACCCATTTCCACCAACCTCAAAAGTATGAAACTCCATTGATTCCTTTATATAGGTATCAGAGTAGGACTTTTATTTATTCCTTAATTGGGTGTCTCATTTCTACCAACCTAAAATTTTAAAACTTTGTCAATTCCTCTATACATAAAACTTTTAGCCATTCCTTAATTGAGTACCTCATTTCTACCAATCTCAAAAACTTGAAACTCTCTAATTCCTCTATACAACTATATGAGTTAAAATTTTGGCTATTCCTTAACTTGGCACTATATTATTCCCCATCTAAAACTCTAATCTTTGTTGGGAAAATGTGTCTCAACCTTTCAATTATATACGGTTTATTGTTGATAGGTGGCGACTGATCATGCAAATATTGTACACTCGTAGCAAGGTGTGAAGTTTGGGCCATCGCCCCCAAAAAAAAAAATTGTTGACGCATCAAGGCTTTTTCCATTGACATGTCAAGTTTTTTTCCTATTGACACGTCAAGTTTTTTTCATTAACACATCAAATGAAAAATGATCTTGTAAAACCCTAATTCTAGAAGCTTCCAAAAAGCTTGTTATAAGTGGTTGGGATGTATGTAGACGAGGGTGTATTTTGAGAGTCTGATAGTAGTTGTGTTTTCTCTTGATCTCTAGTGGTGATACTCCTATGCGAAGCTTGCTCTGCAAGTATATTGTAATCTTTTGATTTCTGAACAATATATTAGACAGCTTTTGGAGTGTGGAGTTTTTCTCCCGAAAGGGTTTTCCCCACATAAATATTTGTGTTTATTTGTGTTTAATTTTTTGTAACTATTAAAGATCTGTAAATTTTTGCATTTTTCTCCTCTCAAGATTAGTGTAGGAAGTTGTTCCGCTACATTAACTTCCTTACAAGTGGCATCAAAGCTTGATCACCTTTGGTTTAGTTGTGGGTTGTTGGGTTTTTTGAACTAATCTAGATTTGAGTGGGAGCTTGTGGAGAAGACACTTTGTGATATTGTTACAGGAACTTTTAGATGGAAAGTTCATTAGGGAGAATAGAGGTGGAAAAAATTTCTGGAAATAATTTTAAGATGTGGAAGCTAAAGATGGAGGATCTATTGATAGATCAAGATCTGTGTGATGTTGATGAGAATGTTTCAAGGCCTGTAGATCCTACTCAAGCTACTCAATATAATGTTATGGACCATAAATCCAAGGGTCTAATTAGATTGTGCTTTGTGGGCTCTATTTTAATTCATGTCCATGAAGAGACCTTTGCACAGAAACTATGGAAGAAGCTTGGTGAGATGTATCAGGCCAAATCTTTATTGAACACTATTTTCTTGAGGAAGAAGTTGTATTCCTTGAGAATGGAAGAGGGTAGACGAATCACAGACCACCTAGAAGCATTCAATATGTTGGTGGCTCAATTGGCATCAGTTGGTGTCAAAATGGATGAGGAGGATAAATGTCATATCTTACTTTGTTCTTTGCCTGATTCGTGGGATTCTCTTGTTATGGCTATTGGGAATACTTCTATTATATTGAAGATTGAAGATGTGGTGGGTTCTTTTCTTTCTAAAGAGATGAGAAGGAAGGTATCCATCACTGCCAAGGAGGCCCTAAATATTCATGGAAGACCTAAGGAAAAAGGCAAGAAGAATGAGAAGCGTGAAAAATCCAAGTCCAAGGGGAGATCTAAATCTCTTGGAAAGTCCAAAGTTATTTGTTGGAACTACGGTAAGCCTAGAAATGTTCATAAGGAATGCAAAGAAGAAAAGAAGAAGAAAAAGAACAAATTTTATTTTGATTTCGTGTCTGAGAAGGGAGATGGTGACGCATTCATTGCAACTTTGGCAACTCATGCAGGTAATGATGCATGGTTAATTGACTCAGGTGCATCTTTTCATATGACCTTTGATAGAGATTGGTTTTGTGAATATGAAGAATTTGATGGAGGTAAGGTGTACTTGGGTGATGATTCCCAATTAGACATTGTTGGCCATGGTAAAGTTAAAATCAGGTTTCTTGATGGTAGAATAAAAATATGTGTTGCATATCCCTGGATTAGCATGAAATTTGTTATATGTGAGCAAACTAATAGATGTAGGTGTGTAGGTAGTATTTTTTGATGCAGGATGCAAGATGGTTAGAGTTGCTATTGTAATTGCTAGAGGTTTTAGATATGGGACATTGTATAAGCTTGATGCATTCACTATTGAGTGCAATAGTACTTATGTGAAAATAAAGTCTATAGAAGAAGTGAGGGTTTCACCTTCAACAGATGGTCATGGATTTTGAGTACCCAAGGGTGCTCTTTCTTCTGAGACAAAGTTACATGTAGAGAAAACTATGTTATGGCACTAGAGACTTGGCCACATTGGAGAAAAGGGTCTAAGGACCTTGAAAAATAAAAACCTTGTTGAAGTTTTGTCTGATTGTTATCTTGAATTTGATTTATGTGAGCATTACATTTATAGAAAACAAAATAGCGTTTAGTTTTACTCGATTTCTCATAAATCTTGTGGTGTATTGGATCTTATTCATTCTGATGTATTTTTTCCTATAGATGTTCCTTCAATTGGTAAATCCACATATTATGTTTCATTTATTGATGATTATAGTAGAAGGACATGGGTATATTTTGTAACGAGTAAATCTGAAGTTTTCAATCTATTTAAAGAATTTAAAGCAATGGTTGAGTTGCAGACTAGAAAGAAAATAATTTTTTTGAGGAATGATAATGGCGGTGAATTTTTCTCTAATGATTTTGATATATTTTGTAAAGATTGTAGTATTCATAGACAGAAGAAAACTCTATATTCTCCACAACATAATGGAGTTGCAGAAAGAATGAACATGACACGGATGGAGAATGCTAGGAGTATGTTGAGTGGTGCTAGCCTAGAACAAATTTTTTGGGTTGAAGTCGTTGCCACTGCTTGTTACTTGATTAACAGGTCTCCTACATCAACTATTTTTTATAACACGCCTATAGAGGCATGGTCGGGTCACAAGCCTTCATTAAGACATCTTAGATTTTTTGGTTGTGAGGCATATGCACATGTACCAAAGGACAAGTGAGAAAAGTTGGAGAACAAGGCTGTGAAATGTATCTTCATCGGATATAGTTCTGGTGTGAAAGGATACAAGCTTTGGTATCCTATTGCACATAACGTAATACATAGTAGAAGTGTTATTTTTAGAGAAACTAAGCCTTCTTCTATTACATTGCAGCCAGAACTAAGTAAACAAGAAGATGTGATTCAATTTCCTTCTACACATGAGAAAGTTAAATCGAGGCCCAAGGATATACAAGAAGTTGAAGAGAGCTCATCTAGCTCTGGATCTTCAAAAGAGGAGGAAGAACCTCCAACTCAGCTTGTTCATAGGTCTACAAGGCATAGGCAACCACCTGAAAGATATTCACCTGATGATTGGAGATTTATTTTTGGTTTGAATACTAACATGGATGAACCCAAATCTGTAGAAGAGGCACTAGGTATGAAAGATGCAAAATCTTAGAAGATTGCTATGGATGAAGAAATGAAATCTTGAATGATACATGGGATCTTGTACCATTTCCTAAAGTAATAAAACATGTTGGTTGTAAATGGGTGTTCAAGAAAAATATTGGTTCAGATGGAGGTATTGAGAAGTACAAAGAAAGGTTGGTTGCGAAGGGTTAATCTCAAGTTGAGGGAGTTGATTATGGCAAGATATTTTCTCTTGTTGTAAAAATGACATACATTAAATTTTTGCTTTCTATTGTTGTTGCTTATGATTTAGAGGTTGAGAAAATGGATGTGAAAACTACTTTCCTCCATGGTGATTTGGAGGAGGATATTTATATGACACAGCCAGATCACTACGTGGTGAAAGGTAAAAGTAAGTTGGTTTGAAAATTGAAGAAATCTTTGTATGGCTTAAAAAAGATTCCTAGGATGTGGTACCAAAAATTTGATACATATGTGTTGAGTTTGGGATTTGAGCATTCTAAATCAGATCATTGTGTTTATTATAAAATTGATGGTGATTGTTTCTTGTTTATTGCATTATATGTTGATGATATGTTATTTATTGATAGAGGGAAAGGTATGATTTCAAAACTAAAATCTCAACTTGCTACTAAATTTAAAATGAAAGACCTTGGTGCAGCTAAACACATTCTTGGGATGGAAATTAAAAGAGATAGAGTGAACAGAAAGCTATGGCTTGGCCAAAGCAAGTATGTCAACTCAATTTTTGATATGCAAGATTGTAGATGATTGTGTGTTCATGTTTCAGTTGGAACAAAGTTATCTATTTCAGATTGTCCAACATCTCCATCAGAGATGGAAGCCATGAGCAAAGTTCCTTACTAGAGTGCAGTTGGAAGTTTGATGTATGCTATGGTTTGTACTAGACCATACATTGCACAAGTAGTGGGAGTTCTTTCTAGATATATGTCTAATCTTGGTAGAGTTCATTGGGATGCAATTAAAAAATTCTTCATATATTTGTGGGGTACCTCAGATTATTTCTTATGTTATTGTGTGAGTGAAATATTGGATCAATTTAGATAAAATCAAACACATATTAATAAGACATTAAATCAAAAAGCTGAAAAGGAAACAGAATATGCAAACCGTAATAGTAGCTTCCCGAAACCGTCTTATCTTCCTCTAACTTTAGTGTTTTGTTGGTTTCCAGATGGCTCTCAGATCAACAGACCAAGCTCAACAAAATGACAGCTAAATAACGAGATTTAAAATGCAAAGCTATGCTAAGATGAGAAGATTGCTTTGATATTGAAACTGATATGAATGCATAAGCTGATTGTCTGTATGAACGTAGATATGCGTAGGTGTGCAAAAGTGAGTGTGTGCATGTAAATGTGAATGATTATGCGTAATGTAACCAAAAGCTTGGATTTGCGCAGGAATTTATAGAGTTTTTGAACGGATTTGATTGGCTGAATCGATCGATGGTCCGGATTAAGCTTGTTCGAACAGACAACGGGAGATCTTCGAAAGTGGAAGAGAAGGATGGAAGGTTTCCCTTTTCTTTCAATTTTCATCATTGAGTTCGAAGGGAAACTTTCATTTCAAAAGATGAGTCAAGAATTTGGAAGGGCTAGTTAGCACGAGTTAGAAATTAAATAAAATATATTTATTTAATTTGGAAGTGGAGATGAAAATGGAAACCTACATAATTAAATAACTCATATTTAATTATGTTTAAAAATGAAATTAGGGTGAGAAAAATATTAAATAAAATATTTAATATTTAAATCGATTATGGGATGGAGAATATTCCATTATTCAAATATTCAAAATATTCAAACTTCAGAACCAAATGATAATTAAATATAAATAAATTATGAAAATTTATTTAATTTAATCAAGCCAAAGATAAAAGGGTGAAATGAAGAAGATATTCCATTATTTAAAATATTCAAAAACATTTAAACTCGAAGGATTATATCAAATCATAAATAAATTACAGTACCCCATTTAATTTACCGCTTTAAGGTGGAAATGCCACAATTAAATAAAATTATTTATTTAATTTAAGGTAGAAGAATTTCTAGAAGATGAACCATATAAATAAAAATTAAATTTATTTATATGTAGATGACTTTTAGGGGAATTAATTAAATAAATCATATTTAATTAATTTAACAAGCTTAATCATGACCATTTTTAGACGTATACATTTTGCCCCTCTTTGAAGTGATGTGTAGAACGCATTGCTTCAAAGAAAATAAGATTTTTGTCCCACTGATATGCTTTTGATATTTCTGCTGATGATGCCCCCTCGGAAGGTAAATCACGGATGAGAGAGAGTGGTTTAGCTCACGACAGATGATGAAAAAGAAATGTCCATTTTGAAAATAAAGTCAAATTTACCCTTGTTTGACCTTTAAAAGGTAAAAAGGTTGAAAAAGACAAGTCATTTGCACTTTTGACTTTAGTGAAAACTATAGCTATGAGAGTGACATTGCGACATGGAGATTCCCTATCATCGCTACCGATTCGAGAGATCCCACAGATATCAGAGGCCAGCTGTGTATGGACCACTGGTGAGGTGATCTATCCTCCTATGCTTTCGAATTTTTTGATTTGAATAAAAAAATTTCATTTTTCCGCAGTTTTAGTTTTAGAAAATGTCGTTTGCGTGCATATAGAATAGTTTAGGCACTTTCAAAAAAAAAGGAACGCTTAGAGTATAAACTGACGGGCATATAGGATAGAGTTTCAAACTTTAGGAAAACCAGTTTAGCGCTTAGAGTGAAAACAAATGCGCATATAGGGCATGATAGGAAATATTAGGGATAAAGCGCATAGAGGGAAAACAGGTGTGTATAGAGCAAAAACGCGCATCTAGTAAAAAGATCGGCGTATAGGATGAGTAAAGTGGCGCATACGGGAAAACGTGCATAGGGAATCTATTTTAGCGCATCCCGTAAAAAGAACGGCGCATATGGTAAAATAGACAGAATTGATGTTTTGATGATAGTAACGTGAAAATGATGATTTGTATTGCTTCCTTGGTCAATAGATAGGTAAATTGTTGTGTCATCATGCTGGTATGGATAAAAATGATCAAATGATTGATTGATAACTTTGCTTCCTAGGGTAGAAAACAAAGAGTAAATGATTGATATGATTTCTGATAAATTTGCTTTCTGCGATAGAAAAAAATAGTGATTGATTGTAGAACAGATTTGATATGATATCCAGCTAGATAGATTTGATTTGATTTGATTGATAAGATTGATTGTGTGATATGGGTCATTGATTTGATGTATTAATATGAGTCATTGATATGGGTCAGTGATAGATATGAGTCTGATTGATATTGTTTAAATGATTGATATGATTTCTGATAAATTTATCATTGTGATGAAAATAGGAGGTTTTCAAAAACCTCCAGATTAGAGAGCGACACTCAGCAGGATAGGATAGGATCCCTGAGTTGACACCGGTTGATAGAGCCTTGATAGATACGTGTGGTTTGAGATCCTTATTGGCGATGCCGCCGATTCGGGTCAATAGAGGATTATTGACGGCACTTGCAGAGCGATGGCATTCGGAGCACAACACCTTTCACATGCCGACGGGTGAGGTGACAGTGACTCCTGAGGACGTGTACAGGATCTTAGGTGGTCCTCATATTGGAGCCTCCCAGGTATTGGCATTCCGGAATACGGGACGCCACAGAGTGCGCATGCAAATGGCAATCGGCACCGTATTGATTTTTTATGGATATCCGCCTTTGTCGGCAGCTTTTGGTGCATCATTGAGGTCTCCTTTGTCCGATCGGGCTGGCAAGGATTATCAATGGGTTGGGGAAGGATTCTCGAGCAGATAAGCTGCTACGTACCGAGGAGATACGCGATGGGCAGCGATGTTAGCACATTTAACAGATTTGCACCCGTAGTATACGAGGTTCGTCTGCTTGTCGTAAGGGTGACAAGCAAGCGCGTGATTTGGGCATGGGGAGCATTTTATAGACGAGATTCCGCGTTGTTCATGCCAGCCACCGCAGGCCTTATATCTGGCGCGTATGATGTTCTTACCTTGTTCTCGTCGTGCTGCAGATGACGATGATGGATATCGCGATATGGATAGATAATTTTGAGATAGATCACTGCTCGCATTGCGGTCCGCAGACGCTTGACTACGCAGGGGATGTCGTAGGGGGTTGCACATTACGCCCGGAGTAGAGATGAGGCCAGATGGGGGTCTTGTATTTCTTATCAGGCCGCATATACAGAGTTTATTGCATTAGCACCTGAGGTATGTGCGGACATGCGAGACATTGTGGATGCAGGCATGTCTGATGAGTACTCTGCATATTTTCACATGCATCCCTTTCCTCAGTTCACCAGTCCTAATGAGCCAGCACCGATTTTGGTAGTACCACAGCCAGGGGCAGTGAGATAGGAGGATGTGGCCGGCGGTGAGCAGAGAGCAGTCGGAGGAGAGGAGGTAGAGAGCGGAGATGAGGGGAGCTCAGATGATGACGATGGAGATGATGGCGATGATGGCGGGGAGGGGGGACATGTGCTGGGGAGGTCGGGGCTGGATATTCTGAGGGGTGTCCAGATTATGCGGCGGCTCAGGACAGGGATCGGGAGACGGACAGTGATCCGAATGGCATCCTCCTCGCAGCAGGGACAGATTGCTACACTTCAGGCCCAGGTGCAGACATTATAGGGGCAGCAGGGACAGCTACAAATTCAGCTGGCACAGGCACCTGCACAGGAACCTGCCCTAGGCCCACAGTTAGCCTAGGTGACAGCAGAGAGAGATGCATTCAGACGACGGGCAGTAGAGGCTAAGGGCGTGGCTCAGAGACTGATGGGCATTGTAGAGAGTGTGTCACTGCGGGATGCCATTGCAGAGGGCATGGAGATGGTTAGGGAGGCTGAGTACTACAAAATGAGATATGAGGAGTTGTGTCCTCCAAATCGTAGAGAGCCATACCCGCGATCGCATAGCATGACCAGGAGTAGATCGCGGACACACACACAGAGCAAGGGAGTGACTGGGCCTTGGCAGGATCCAGATGCAGGCACCAGTGGCAGGCCACCTCCTTCTGAACCAGCTCCATCAGGGGCATCGACCAGCTAGTCTTGTGATGTATATCATTTTTGGAGTATGTATATGCCATTTTTTATCATATCTGATGTATTTTTGCTTTAGACATTTTAGTTTCATTGGACATTTGTACCATTTTTGATGAGAGATGATATGCAGTGGCGATGATTATTTTGATGTTGACATGCATTTATGATATGATGATGTGATATACATTTATTTCAATATGTGATGGATTTTGTTATGCATTTAAATGATTTGATGACTAACATGATATGCAGGATGGTTTGATTATGATGTTTTATTATGATTATGATTTGATGATGTGTACTAATGATGTCATGCAGATGGATTACTTATGATGTGTATTTATTATTTTTGGATTTTTCAAGGCAGATAAAAGATGAGAAATGAATGTTGTGTTCATGATATGCATTATGATATGCTGTGATGTGAAATGATATGAGTAGATAGTGTATGATAAAATGATATGATATGATGTAAAATGATATGAATGCTGCTATGAGATTGAGATGAGTAAATAGTGATGCATGATAAAATGATGTGTGATGAAATATAATGATTGGTAATTAGAATGAATGGATAAATGAAATGATAAATGAGATTATAATGAAATGAAATGATATGAAATGGTATGGAATGGGATGTTAAATGATATGAAATGAAATGTTGAATGGATAAATGATGATGAGATGACATTGTTAAATGATATGATATGAAATGTTAAATGGATAGATGAAAATGAGATGAAATTGCTAAATGATATGATATGCAATTTTAAATGGATAGATGATAATGAGATGATAAATGTAATGAATGATAATAATAAATGGGTGATAAATGTAATGAATGATAATGATAAATGGATGATAAATGTAATGAATGATAATGGTAAATGGATGATAAATGTAATGAATGATAATGATAAATGGATGATAAATGTAATGAATGATAATGGTAATGCGATGATAGAATAATATAAATGATAATAATAACAAAAAATGAATGAAATGATGATAAATGGTAATGAAACTAACATGAAATAATGAAATGATAATGGATGATATACTAATATGAGTGATAATGGATGATATACTAATATGAGTGATAATGGTAATGCGATGATGTAAATGGTAATGATAATGAAAGTGAAATGAAATGAATGAAATGACTATAATGGTAATGCGATGATAAGATGGTAATAATGGTAATGAATGAAATGATGAAATGTCAATGAAACTAATATGAAATGATAATGAATGAAATGATAACAAAACTAATATGAAATGATAATGGAAATGCAATGATGACGAAATGATATGAAACTAATATGAAATGATAAAATGATATGAAACTAATATGAAATGATAAAGCAATGATAATGATAATTAATATGAGATGATAATGAATGAAATGATAATGAAGATGAAGTGATAATGGTACAAATGTTTGCATTGTCCTCCACAAATAGTCCAAAGAAAAGTGACAGCCATTGACCTTTCAAAAACTCTTGATGCAAATCCAATATGTAGTTATGTACAATGACCTAAAATGAAATGCAACTAAATGAAACCGACCATTTTGTTGAGCCTTTTTGGCGAGCCTACTTAAATCATCATAGAGTGTTTGAAAAATGTTGGAAGTGTGTACAAGCATCAGAGGGGAAATTAGCACCAATGATGACCTGAGTACAACTTTCATGATTTTTGATATAGCAAGTGAACACAAGCATCTAAGTATAATTGAACTGAGATGACCTGAGCATTTCTTGCATGAACAGACAAAGACTAACCACCATCTGATGCAAATTTGGAACTGTCATCAATGATAAACTTTGGAAAATCATGTCTCGTGACATATTTGCAACAGATGAATGATTAACCTCAATACAACAGACAAAGAAAAATCATCCTCTTTCCTTGCCACTCTAGTTCAGTACATCATCGAGTGTGCTCCAGAGAAATGATATCGAAAAATTAAACAACCATTGTTCAAAATGAAATACTGTGATTCCAAACATTAGTCAGATTAGAGATCACCAAGATATGAGTCATGGTAAAGTACGCAACTGAAAGCTACTGTGATACAGATCAATGATTGGATGTTTTGGTTTGATTTGATTGTTTTGTTTTGCGTGATTGGCTTTGATGTCATTGTCTCACTGTTGAAATTTGATTTCCCCCAGTATGCCCCATGTTTGCCCTTGGTATCAACATAACTTGCTGCAATGAATATGTACGAAAATCAAGCCATGATAAGATGTTATCGCTCGAGGCAAATGATGATAACACGGTGCTGGTGTGGCCCTAAGATGATGGAAAAGATGCATGAAAAAGGAAGGCTGAAAAGTTAAATACAGAACATGAACTAATAGATGGAGAGCCCCAAATAGCGTCTATTTGCCAGATTTTCACTATTCATTTTTATTGATCCGCTCATGAGCGACCGAGGATTTATTATCGATACGACTACGGTTTCATCAGAATCCATTGACGCCGGATGGATGCAGATTCTTGATTTGATTTTTGATTCTCATGATTTAAGACTTTGTTTTTTGACGCTTTGATTTGATCTCTTTCATGATTTCATTATGGATGGATGCGCCAGATTCTGATGCGTGACTTTTCTATTTTTAGATTTTTAGGATTTTTCGTGACTTTTTTCTTTTTTGGTAACCGCTTTAAACATACAATACTTCGTGCATGTTGTTGATAGGTTCGTCAAACAGGTCCCCTTCTGGTGTTGATAACTTGTAAGCTCCTGAACCATAGACTGCGATAACCACATAAGGACCTAGCCAATTTGGTTCAAACTTTCCTTTCTTCTCTCTGTCTTGTTGATTACGTGGGTTCTCTTTCAGAACAAGATCACCCACCTGAAAGGTACGTGGCTTTACTTTTTGATTATAGTTGTGGGACATCATTTGTTGATATGCTTTTAGATGATCAGCTGCTCTTTTGTCTCTTTCATCTAGGAGTTCCAGCCTCCTGAGTCGGAAACCTCAGATTCATCATTTATTGTAAGGTCTTTCAATGATACTCTGAGTGAGGGAATCTCAACTTCTAAAGGTAGTATGGCCTCTACTCCATAGACAAGAGCGAATGGTGTTGCTCCTATTGGCATGTGGATACTGGTTCTGTAAGCCCACAAGGTGGGATTGAGTTGAACGTGCCAATCCTTCCCTGAATCATTCACAGTCTTTTTCAAGATTTTCAATATTATTTTATTTGAGGCCTCTGCTTGGCCATTCCCTTGTTGATAGTAAGGTGTTGAATATCTATGTTGTATGTGAAATCTCTCACAAAGTTCATCAACATCCTAATTTTTGAATAGACATCCATTATCCGTAATAATGGAGTTGGGAATGTCATACCAACAAATAATATAGTTGAGTATGAATGATGATATTTGTTTTCCGGTGACTTTAGTAAGAGGGATTGCCTCAATCCACTTGGTAAAGTATTATGTTGTTGTGATGATGAATTTATGTCCATTTGATGAAGAAGGATGAATCTTGCCCACTAGATCTAACCCCCATTGAGAAAATGGCCAAGTTGACGTGAATGGTTGAAGTTCTTGTGCAAGAGCATGAATGAGATTCCCATGAATCTGACATTTTGAACATGTTTTCACAAAAGTGAATGATTCCCTCTCCATTGTAGGCTAGTAGTAACCCATTCCAATCAATTTTTTGGATAAGGTCAGTCCACTCGAATGAGTACCACAGATGCCACCATGAACTTCTTATAAAGCTTTGTCAGATTCTTCACGTTCAAGACATCGGAGTAAAGTACCATCAAGACCATGGCGATACAAGGTGTCAGCGATAAGAGTGTAGCGAACAGATTGGGGGATAAAATTACGTTTTTGGTTACGGGATAAATCGGGTGGTAGGATATCGTCTTTGAGATAGGCATAAATTTTTTCGTACCAAGGTGAATCAGATCCTACCAAGTGGCAAATGATTGGCTTTCAAGAGTATCATATGCAGGTGTAAATGATTGTTCCACCAGAAATTCATAATGATTTTGAGTTTCTGGGAGTTGTAACAATGATGCGATCGTAGCCATGGCATCAGCTGCTTTATTATCAAGCCTTGGAATTTGTGTGAATTTGATTCCACAAAGTATTTCTTGAAGTCATCAGCCATCTTTTTATATGGTAATAGTTTCTCATCTTTGGTTTGATAGTCATTATTGATCTGATAAATGACTAGCCGTGAATCACCATACACCTGTAGTTCTGTAATTCTCCACTCTAGTGCTATTTTGAGCCTGGTGATCAATGTCTCATAGTCAGCTATGTTGTTGGTGCATGGAAACATCAGCCTATATGATCGAGGAATGGTGTGTCCTTGAGGGGTGACAAAAAGTATGCTTGCCCCTGATCCATGTTGAGTGAAAGAACCATCAAAATATAAGGACCATGGTTGTTTAGATTCTGCAGTAAAGACATCAGCATCTGGAAATTCAATATGCAGGGGATGATGTGCTTGTAGTGGTGCTTCAGCTAATGATCAGCGATAACTTGTCCTTTGATTTTCTTGCGATCAACATAATGTATGTCAAACTCACTCAGAATCATTACCCACTTTGCTAACCTTCCTATTAATGATGCTTTGCTTAACAAATACTTGAGTGGGTCAATTTTTGAAACCAGATTGATTGTATGGGTTAGCATGTAATGCCAAAATTTCTGTGAAGCAAAGACTACTGCTAGGCAAGCCTTCTCAATAGAAGTGTAGTTGAGCTCATGACTTGTTAGTGTTCTACTGATGTAGTAGATTGCATGTTCCTTTCCTGTAGAGTCTTCTTGTGCTAGCAGTGCCCCCAGAGATGTCTCTGTTGCGGCAATGTATAAGATGAGTGGTTTGTCTAGATTTGGTGGTATGAGAACTGGTGGAGTGATTAAATACTATTTGATTTGCTGAAAAGCCGATTCACATTTGTCATCCCACTTGAAAGGAACATTTTTATGCATTAGATGTGTGAAAGACAAAATTTTATCGACCAATTGTGCAATGAACCTTCGTATTGATTGAATTCATCCTTGTAATGATCTCAAGTGACTGATGTTCTTTGGTGGAGGCATTTCCATAATTTCTTGTATTTTTGTGAGATCTACTTCAATGCCTTTTTCTGAAACAATGTACCCCAAGAGTTTTCTAGATTTGACCCCAAAACCACATTTCTTAGGGTTAAGACGAACTTTGAATTTCTCTAATCTTGCAAATATTTTGGATAATATTTCAAGATGTCCTTCTCTGGTTTATGATTTTTCCAATATGTTATCCACATAATCTTCCATGAAGACATGCATCATGTCATGAAAGATTGTTGTCATGGCTCTTTGGTAGGTAGCCCCAGCATTCTTCAGACCGAAAGGCATGACGTTCCAACAATAAGTTCCCCATGGACATGTGAAAGTTGTTTTCTCCTGATCTTCAGGTGCAATCTTGATTTGGTTGTAACCAGAAAAACCATCCATTAATAAATACATGGCATGGCTAGCTGTTAGATCAACTATGGTGTCGATATTTGGTAGTGGGAAATCATCCTTAGGACACGCTTTATTGAGATCTCTAAAATCTGTACATATTCTGACAGTTTTATCTGGCTTGGATATAGGAACAATGTTGGAAATCCATTTTGCATAGTCGATTGGTCTTATGAAGCCCATCAAGGAGTTTTCTTAGTTCCTTCCAATCCACAATAATGCAAACATGAGGGTGCATCTTTCTGAGTTTTTGTTTCACCAACTTGGCCCCTGGTTTGATAGACAAGTGATGCATGATAAGATCATGATCAAGACCAGGCATGTCAGCGTAAGACCACACAAAATTTACTTGATTTGCTTTCAAGAATTCCATGAACTCTGGTATTTCTTTCTCTGTCATTGATGCATCTAACTGTAAAATCCTTGGTTTGTCTAAAGTTTCAAGGTTGACTGCATTTGTAGGCTCAATCAAAATAGGCTTATCGTCATGGTAGTGCTATATGGGAGAAAGTGTCAAGTGATTCCTATCGCCCTGCGCTCAAAAAGGTTTTCACCATCTGATACGCTCTTTATTTTATCTTTTGTTTGATCTAATACTGCCAGATTCTAGTTTTCACCATTAGATCTTTCTTTTTTGTTTTTACTTTTACAGCTGGGAGACTTGACACTCTCCTGATCAAAAACTTTATGTCGAAAATCGTTGGTGGAACAATCATTTGTATCATCTGCGGAAAGGAAGTTTACAATAGCTTCATCATTTGGAAATATAGGTATATCAATAGGTTCGGTTGAATCCCAATCAATGAGATCAAGATGAATTAAAGGTAGAGGATCGCCAGGTTGTGTGAAATTGGCTATGGTCATGGTCATAATGGAGTGGTCCGTAGGATCTGAGGTATGAGGTGGGTCAATGATGATACTGTCCTCATGATAATCTTGTTCGTTTAGATCTGACTTAGTATCACTAGAATCATAGTCGATTTGTGGTTTAGATTCTTGTGGTTGGGACCCTGAACCTTGACCTTCAATTAGAGTTGGAGCGTACTGGTGTATTACATCAACCTCTTTGTCTTTCCAGAACTCATCATTGTAAATGGTGTCCCATTCATATTCAGTAGAGTCTGTGTCAGAATTGTTATCCAAGAAGTTCTGAACTGTTGTCAAACATGCTTCTCGTGAATCTGAGCTTTCTTGCAATGCGAAGACAGCGCCATGCAATTGTTTGGATGTGTTTTCTTTGGAGTGAGTATCATAACCTAATCCAGTTTTCTCTTTTGCGGCGAGTCCACGGAGGTGAATAGGTTCAACTACTCCTTCCTTCCTTTTTCTGATAGGACCTTCATCATAGCCCATCTTCTGCATGATTGAATACCATTTTCCATATTTGTTCGTGGGTAATTTGACATTAGAGACTGCTTCATCTTCATCTTTATAGAGCCAATTTAAAATTTCTGTATCCTCAGGATTTTCCATGGGGAATTTTTCTTTGATGAATTGTCCATTAAATTTTGTAATTGGTTCTATTGGTGTTTGCTTTGATGTTGATGCTGTTGATATTTGATGTTCCCTGATAGACGGCTATCCATGTGATCGAGGTGATGTAGGTAAATTGGCAAGACAAAGAGAGTATTCTCCAACTCCATGATCCTTGAATTTCATCTTTTTTTCAAAATTGTTGGCCAATTGACTGATTTGTGTGTCAATCTTTAGAGAAGTCCTAGCATGAGCTTCTCGATTGTTAGGGACCAAAGTATCTTGACTAGCTTTCATGTTGGCACAAGTTTGGATATTGGAATTATCAGCTGATATTGTGATTTCCTATCCATCATAAGGAAACTTTAGACATTGATGATAGGTTGATGGGACAGCTTGCATTTCATGGATCCAAGGATGACCCAACAAGATGTTATATGCAAGATCATGGTCCAGTACTTGACAGAAAGTATTCTTTATGACAGGGCCCACTCTGATTGGCAGCATGATTAGACCCTTGGATGCTCTTTCTTCATCATCATAAGCTTTTATGGTAATCTTTCTTCTGAAATCAATAGAGTCCTCAGAAAATCCTAAGGCTTTAACCAACTTCATGGTACAGATGTTCAAACCAGCACCTCCATCTATTAGAACTCGTCTGATACGAAACTTATGAATCATGAACTCTAAGTACAATGATGAGTTATGGGGATGAGTTATGGAAACGTCATATTTATCAGAGAATGAAAGGAAAGTGGGTGAGGACAAGTGTCCTACCATGGCTTGAAATTGATTCACATCCAAATCAGTAGATACATTGGTTTTGACGAGGGCTTTTTCAAGAATTTCTTTATGGGCTGGAGAAATCTTCAATAGTTCCAGAATAGAAATTTGAGCGGGGGTTTTTCGAAGTTGGTTGACCAAATCATATTGATGTTGAGGTGGAGGTTCAGTGGTTTTTGAAGAGGTGCCTTTTAAGACAACTTTAGCTTGCGCTCTTGTTGTTGCGTTGACTTCTCTATATTCCACCTTTTTGTTGACTTTAATGACATTCACCCGCTCGTCATCTGCATAGAGATGGTTGATTATATGATCATCATTGATATGATTCACATTTTTTTCAGAAGACTTACCCTTTTGATAGTTAGGCAATGGATTGCAGAATGCTTGGTGGTCTGCGTTGGTTTGTTGATTTCCTTCTATTGTGATGATGTCATTGTCGATCAAGTCTTGAATGGCATTTTTCAAGGCTTGGCAGTTGTTGGTGTGATGAACTTTACACAGATGATAATCACAATAGTACGCCTCATTCCATGATGGAGGCTTTACACTGGGTTCATAATTTCATTAAGGCGGAAAAGTAATGACATTTTTGGCCATCAACTCTTTGAATGCGGATTCTACAGATTGACCCAATGGAGTGAAAGTTCTTCTATTCGAGAAGAACGAAAATCTTGGTGGATTTGAATTCGAGGTGTTCCCTAAGGAATTGGGATTGTTATTTGTTCCTCGGTAACCCTGGTTATTGGAAATTCCTTGATGGGAAGTAGAGTTTTGATTTGTATTGTTCCTCAAAAGAGGAGAATTATTTATGTGATTTGCAATTGAGTTGACATTGTTGTTGTGAGTGTTTGGAGTGCTGAGGACAAATGGCTTGGTTGAGGCATGATTTGCATCAACAACACCATCGTTCACCATATTTTTGTTGCGAGTCTAGAATTTAGATTTGTCCTGATTATTGTGATGGTTGGATGAGCTGGGATTTTCTTTGTCATGCTTTATTATCCCTCTTTTGACCAAAGCATTTTCAATGGTTAAGGCATCTTCAATCATTTTCTCAAAAGAAGGACAATGTAAGTTCAAATGATAGCTCATTTCTGAATTTAAACTGTTAATAAAGGTAACCATCTTTTCCTTTTCATTAACAAGATGTGGATACCTGGTGAACATTCTTCTCCATCTCTGAAGAAACGAAATGAAGGATTTTCTAGGTTTTTGTGCAACTTTACAAAGATCTATCATGGTGATCTGGTGTTGTATGCTATAGGTATATTGTGATATGAATAGGTTGATCAATTCTTCAAATGTTCTAACGGGAGGTGTGATTTTAGATAACCATTCCATAGAATGTACTCCAAGGCTCCTAGGAAACAGTCGCATCAAGTAAGTATCTTCATGAGTGAATTCAAATGTCATGTTCTTGAAGTCTCTAACGTGATCGATTGGATCTGTTTTCCCATTGTAGCGATCAAATTTTGGCATTTCACAATGCTTGGGAAAAGGAATCATGTTAAGACTTCTATCAAAAGGATAAGGACATATGTCCTCCAGAGTGTATTTCTTTGTGGTTGTTCCCCCTTGTAACTCTCTAACTTGTCATTGAAGTGCCTTGATTTGTTGGGTCAAGGCACTAAGATCTGAAAGGGGTGTCTCTTCAAGTTTGTTTTTCAAGTTTTCAGTGTCAAAGTCATGAGGCAATTTACCCCCTGTTCGGTTAGATAGTGAAAATACTTTTCCTTATCTCGTTGCAAGATCTTTTCAATGGCTTTATGAAATTTTGGATCTTGTTCAGCCTCTCTAAGATGTTCCTCATCTTGTTCCTCATCACTATCTATTTGTGCTCTGTTCATGTCTTTGTATTGATGGAACATATTTTCTTCTCTATTGTCCATGTTGTTGAAAAGTGGATTTTGATTTATGTTGAAAAGGGCATTACTGCTTTCTCCTTCTTCTTGAGTGTTCTCATCATGACTTCTTTTGATTGTATCATCCCCGCCTTTTTATTGTGTTGAGGATCTTGTGAGATAGCATAAGTGTTTTGGAGAAGTTCTTCTTAAATCCTAGACCCTGTTTTGACAGTGCAATGGTGATGATATCTTGGATCCCGATAAGATATGGAATCTTATGATATGATCAAGGATACTCCTTAACTTATTGATTGTGGCTTCCAATTGATGAAGGATTTCTAATCCCTATTGGGGAAGTTGAACTGGTAAAAATTTCTCAGAAGTTGTTTTGGAAAGGTGCACCTAAAAAGATTTGATCTTCGCTTTTAAAGAAATTCTCTCAAGATCTTTTGTAGAATTGCATGGTCGGGTGTGGAAGGATATTCTATAGAAGGTTGTGGTATGTTGTCAATTCAAGAGGTTTGTTATGATTATGCCGTTGTGATAGAGCTAATCTTTGATAATAGGCTCAAGAATCTAAGGGATCTACAATATATTCATCAGTGAATCCTCTAACAAAATCCTGATATCTGTGAAGAAATCCTCGATAGTGAAGTAAGACTTGTCGACTTTTGTACAAGAATTTTCTCTTTCGCAGTGTTTTCTTGTATCCTAACAGTTTCTTGGGTTTTTTTATTCTCTTAGACAATGATTTCTTGGGAAACTTTGTTGACTTCCAATCTCTAAGCATGGGAAAAGTGTTGGGAATGTTTTTGAATCAATGATATGAAAAACTCTTATGGCTTTCAAATTGTTGTTCTTCATGTTCCTTTGATGATCTCTCTTTATCCTAATTAATGTAATGG